>CAJQZM010039872.1:61285-89724 GCA_907164665.1 Colias nastes | reverse complement strand
TTTATAAAACAATTGGGAACACGGTGAGAGCTTCCCAAAATTTTATTATTTATTTAAAAAAAAATAGAAAAAATAAAATAAAATTTTCTTTATTATCACCTGTAGGTAAATCAACGACAAACAATTTCCAATTTGGTAAACATGTAAAACTTAATTTCGCTTAGAGATATCCCAATCTGAAATTACATTTTGTCTGCTGTCTGCCAAATTCAGGGTCATAATTTTGTTTATTTTAATTAATTGTTTTCTATGTTATGTGATACAACAGGTGATAAGAAAGTGGTAATTTTGTTATTTCTATGTTTATTGTATATTTTTCATCACTTATAGCCATGACCTGCATCAATGGTAATTAATAATTATTGATTTTTAAATAATTATTTTTAACAACAACCAGCTGGTTTTCATATTTTGATATTAAGCTACAAAATTACAAAAGAGCTTTAATTGATTGATCTCATGTATTCAATTCCATTTGATAATGACAGAAAATAAAAACAACTTGGCAACTGCATCTTGCAAAAAATGGGTCAGTTTGAAAATAAATAATTTACACACACAATACAAATAAAAACAATATCGGGAAGTTCATTTTGATAATAATGTGAATAGATTTCAAAAAGTACTTAAGTATAAAGCTACCTAATAAAAATAAAAAAAACAATGAAATCTTTTTGTTTTACCTTCATTAGGCATGGATGCTTCCGCATGTTTCAAACATTTTTGGAATACAGGATGAAAAAATAGATCGAATATCTCCGTTCGAGCCATTGTAAACGTTTTAAAATACGTTAAAATACATTAAATAACTTCAAATACACATAAGCACAAAAACCACTATAACCTAATTATTTTACATAAAATACATAAATTAACCGTAACATCGTATAATTATTTTGTTTTAATACTTTTAACGTAAATAGTAATAAAATTTAGCTGAGTAAGCTTTTATTATTAAAAATATGTGATAATTTTTCGCAACTATCACCAACGTTTGACAAATTTCACCTATTTTGACATGACATTTCAAATAATGTTGCCAGTAACATATATGTAGCGATCGGATACTCGCATCGCTATTCCGGACATTGTAACCATAAATATGTTGGCACAACTTGTACATGGCAATAATTCTTATTCATAAAGATAAAAAATAACCAACATTTTTTTTTACCACTTAGATATAGTAAAATGTATTCATCAAGTTAGTTTTTTCAATGGAAATCAATAATTAATAAGTTTGTGTATACTTTTTTATTTAGGTATTCTTATTTTAAATATACATAGTATATAACTAATAAAATAGATGACTAGTGTATTTTAGGTCGACCGACTTCGACTTGGCTAGCAAAACTGGATATGTTAAAACTGATAATTTTATCACAGACTAACAAATTTTAATTTAACATTAGAGAGAAAAAACATTTTTCAACTGTTTTTATTGACATAAAATCCGTTGAAAAATATAAAAAAAATTACTAACCTTCATCAGGCTCAAGGTTTCCAGCCAACATCCTAATAAAGGTTGTTTTTCCAGTACCATTTTCTCCAAGCAATACTAAAATCTCGGAGTCGGAGAATTCACCTTGCATAACGCGCAAGTGGAAATCCCCCATTGTCTTTGTCATCTCTGGGTATTCATAATGGTTCATACGTTTTATCTGTTAATGTAAAATTATTTCAAAAAAATTAACAAAAATATCTGTGCCTCCAGTGAATAAAGGAGTAAGACGAGTTATTCCCTTTGGTTTTTATTGCACCATTGGATTCAGCTCGTCAAAATACACAACATATCAAAAGGTCATATCTCTAGCTGCGTCCTAACCCATTTTTTCGAATGACCCAAACGGTATAAGTAGGGTGTGATTAACGGTATAAGTTACCTTATCCATCATTTTAGGCAATCGCAAAGGAACTATTCGTCTCGAGTCAAAAGTACCCACGAACACAAAGACGTATGTGTAGTTATACTTTTTGAATAAAGACTTAATTCATTTTGTTCCATCCGTATCTAACACTATTTTAGTATAAACGCATTTGTGTCATTTTTCTAACATGAGCATAAAGGAACAACTCTTTTGGTGTCATTGGTTCAATTGGCGAAACTGTCTCATGTCGTCAACATGAGACAGTTTCGCATTAATGCCGTGTTGCTATTGGTCTATTTGAATACACGGAAACGACACACACTATTCCTTATTATTTTTCAATCGTTTTTTTTTCAATAAATCTGCAACAACAAATCTTTATATTTTTTAAAAAAGGTATTTATCAGTTAGCTTGGGATACTAATATATTTCTATGGAAATTAACTATTTTTTGCAATAGATATTAAAAATACAGTTTTAAATAACACATTAAGTGCATTTAATGATAATATTATACTCATTGTTTATATAAATACAGAACGATAATTGAATCATCTAAAAAAAGCCAACAAAATGATAAACTTATATTTTCTTCTTATAATTGGGTAAGTTAATAACTAGTTTTTAATCTTTAAAATTTAATCTAACTACAATAATACTATAGTCTATAATAGTCGCATAGAAAAAAAAAAGTATTTATAACCAGTCTTGACAATTATGAATATTGTGTTCTCCGCATATAGCGTTTTAGCCACTGTGCTTTGGTAATTTGCCTTTTTTATAGGAAAAAAATCCGCAATATCGATACTTCTTTGGTCCTGCATTTTCGTAAACATATTATGGATACTCTGGTACCACATATTTTGAAAAAATTGGGCTATTGTCACGTAGAGTCTCTTCAAAGTGCGTGCCACAAGTCGTATTTGCATCCAAGGCACCTTCAAATCTGTGCTTAATTTTTTCATAAAATCTTTGGGGCTCATTGTATTTTCTTTATTTATCTACATTATTCTGATATTTTATGATATAGAAATTTTTAAAATTCCATATCATGCCGTAAAATATCGCCACTGACCACCTATAACTTTTCCTTTATCTGAACATACAGGAATATGGTTTTCGGGCTTCTCTTATCTCTTTATAGTGCTTGTATCATCAATGTATACCACCATGACATATTCGGTTTTACTCCGGACAACATCTTCAGCCACCCAATCCTTGCTTGGAGTCCAAATCCAGCGGAGGACAATAATCGTCATTTACTAAAATTGAAGGTTTTTCGTCCTAGTATAAAAGTTGTCTGGATCCACAGTCTGGATCCCATTTTATACTCAATCTATAGTATAATACTATATCATGTGAAACGTGACTTGGAAAAAAAAATATTCAAATAAATCACAAAATAAAAATTTGAAACAATCGTAAAAGTTACGAAAAGCCCAATTATACGTCAAAATGACGCACAACATCCTCTTTACAACAAAATGGCGGAATTTACCGGGATGAGCCAACTATGAACTGCTAGGTCTCGACGGCTAATGAGTTGGTTCTGGATTTTGAAGCGATTCGATGGTAAATATAGAAGAGTATACATCAAATTTACGTAGATTGGACTTCTAGGGTTAAATGCATAAATACCTAAATGTTGTTTTGTTTTTATTATCTAAATAACGATAAAAACCCGTTGATTTCATTCGTTTTTCAAGCTACGTGCATAGTTTTTCCACTAAAAGGCCTCAATTGAGTCATAAAGTACACAAATTTCATGCATAATAAGTCACATCATTTCTATAAAACCAAAACTGGCAATAATATAAGTCGTGTTGTGCGATTATGAACATAGTGCATAAGGGAATAAGTCGTTATATTGCAAAGAGTAAAAAAAAAATTATGTGAATACATTGATTTATTCCATGAAGTACTCGTTCATAAGGCCACAACTACAAAAAAACACGAAAAAAGTATATTTATGGGGTTGTTACAATATGTGTTCATATGTAAAACTATAGTCTAACATCATATCTTACCCATACAAGCTTAAAATTTTGAAGTTATAAAGATTTAGTATTGATATATAGTTTTTTGTCTCTCCTGAAAAGTGCTGTTTTTGAGTTATTCCCTTATTCACTGGAGGCACAGATATTTGAAAGGATAGATTCATTAATTTTGTATTTTACCTCTTCTTCCGTAGCGGACTCAGCTACTTTAAATACTAGAGATTCAGTTCTGAATCTCATGTTCTCAGTGGGAACAAAACCGTCAAGGAAAATATTAATACCTGGAAAAAATATAATTTATAAATTCTTATAGTCCGTTGTTATGATACCACTATTTCATGAATAATAAAATTTTTTATCTTACCTTCTCTAACCGAAAATGGCATAGTAACTACACCATAAGCACCGGGCACACCATACAGACAACAGATAAAATCTGACAAATAATCTAACACAGACAAGTCGTGCTCCACAACAATGATAAACCTAAAAAAAGGTATTCCATTTAGTTTAATTGTTTACTAAACATAAGAACTGTCGCTACATCTTTGTACACAGGTATATTTTTGAAAAAACTTTGACCGGAGTCTAATTATAATACTTTTGTAAGTAAAATATATCTTGTATGTCATTCCGAAAAACACTCATACTTACTTATCAGGATGTATCAATGATCGAATAGTACGGGCAGCGTTCAAGCGCTGCTTTACATCCAAGTAGGAAGAAGGTTCATCAAACATGAAAATATCGCCATCTTGAATGCAGACCATAGCGCAAGCAAAACGCTGCAGCTCTCCTCCAGAAAGCGCGGCGATTTCACGGTCGCGGATGTGCGATAGATCTAGGAATAAGAATATAATAAAATTTAATTTTATAAACTGTTTCTAAAAACTATAATCGAGAAAGCTGAAAATACCTGCAAATTTTTGTATTACAAAGAATGCTAGATCAGAAAAAATTAAGTTGAAAGCAAAATGAATCTGAAATTTGTTTGAAGTTTAAATTAATACAATTTCAATCGAACCAAGCATTGTGCAGATTTCAGGCTGATTCTTCCTTTCATCTTTCTTATCCAGCAGTTGTCCCACTGTTCCTTTCACAGCCTTGGGAATTTGGTCCACATATTGAGGTTTAATCAGGGCTTTAAGATCATCCTCCAGGATCTTAGTAAAGTAATTCTGCAGTTCGGATCCACGGAAATGAGAGAGGATCTCTTGCCAGTCTGGGGGATCCTAGAAACAAACAAAATATTAAACTTGCAACATTAAATTGAAACAATACTTTTCATTCAAATAACAGAAACATGCAATGGACAAAATTACTTCATACATATTTTTGGTTGTCATTACATTTTAAATAGGACAATGGTAATGATTTCCAAACCCATGCATTACGCAGCATATTTTTGCAGTAACAAAATATACTCATGTACATAGTAAAGTATACAATATGCAAATTACATACCATATATCTACCCAAATTGGGTTTTTGCTTGCCAGCAAGGATCTTCAGGGCAGTAGATTTTCCAATACCGTTCTGACCGACAAGACCCAATACTTCACCGGGCCTAGGAATTGGTAACCGATGAAGCTTGAAAGAGTTCTTTGAGTACCGATGTGTGGTATGCTTTTCCAAATTCGATGGAATATTGATAATTGTAATAGCATCAAATGGACATTTCTGGAAAAAAGGTAATACTTAAATCTTTGATATACAATTTCATATAAATAAACATTTAAGCATTACAACTTATGAATTAGCAAGCATTACAATAATTTGAACATACCTTGACACAAATACCACAACCGATGCACAACTCCTCTGATATGGTGCATATTTTATCATTGGGCGTTACTTCAATACAGAGCTTACCCATACGCACCACAGGGCAACTCTTTTTACACTCTTGCCTACATCTTTTTGGCTTGCATCTATCGGCGTTTACGATAGCAATACGTGTGAGTTTGTCGGTCTCTTCATGCCCTTTTTTTCGTGACATAACTGCCGGAAAAAGAGAACTAATTAAAGCACTATAAACACAAATATCATGTCAACACTTTCCCTAAATATGTGGCAAATTATAGCACTTTAAAGTAACCTCTAAAACATCATATGGAAATGTGTAAAAGACTTAAAATTTAATTAATATCTTTTTCGCATTCTTATATATTGCTCATATATCTCTTGTTTTTGTAATTAATTGCAAAAATTAATGAAATACCTAATTAAGAAAGGCGAACGTTGGACAATCTTTGCCTACGTTCGCGTGTCCTAATAATTCGAAATGTCAAAAGGATCAGTCATGATCATGAAGTTCGAGACAATAGCCATCACAGATAGCCATCATTCAATCGTTACCTATCTGTCATAGAGTTTTCAGCTACAGTTTATTTAACAGTTGATGGGAAGTCCTGTGGGAAGACCAATGCAAACTTAGCACCCCATCAATGGAATTTTGGGTCAAAAATGACCTTGATCGATAGGTCTCCGTTAGGTCCTTTAAGGTCCCACAATTTTTTCATTAGGTCCCCTTTAGTTTTTTTTAAATAATTTTTTAAATTTTGGGTATAAAAAAAATACACTTTAGCACCCCATCCATAGAATTTTGGGTCAAAAATGATCTTAATCGATAGGTCTCCGTTAGGTCCTATGGGGTTTTATTACCCACGTAGAATGAAAGTGGTAAACATTGAGATAATATGTACTACGTACTAGAGTTGTTATTCCAAACAAAAACATTACGCGCGGCCGATGTGGTGGGGTACGTGTGGAACGAGCGAGGCGTGGCTTCAAGTTCAAAGATTAAGCAATGCGCGCAGATGCGACACATTGTGCAATCTGTTTACTCGGTATTATCTGGTGGTACTGATACTAGGGAATTAATAAAAAGAGGATTATATATTAAACTATGTATTTTAATTTCCTTTAAATAATATCAATTTAGTAAGCTTTTGTCGTTTTGTGTAGTAATCAATAGTTTTATCAGTTTTTGCTTCATGATGTAATCGAATTTTGGAGTATTGGTTTATAATAGCCCTAATTAAATGGATACGATGATTCAATGTTGATGGCTGATCTGAATCCTATTGGAACAACTGTTGATAAACCTTTTTTTAATAAAAAAAATAGGTAAATAAATAAATATTACTTAATATAACCTACCGTTTCACTTTGCGTAGTCGGGTAAAAGTATAAATATTTAGGTACTACACCACGGTAATCTTTCCTAGTATATATTGTATATTCATTATTCATAGTTAAAAAATCCAGTTGCATTTTTTTAACAGACTCATCGATAGTGTCACGTCTGTGCTGTTAGTCTATGAAAAATGGCGCGAAACGCAGAACGCGTGGTGATTTTTCGCAAAATGATAACAATATTAGTAAAATGCATGACTTACTCATAATAAGGAAACTTACTGGTGAAAAGTCACTCCTCGGGCTTTGTTTGTATTATAGGAACTGTTAAAACAATATCTTAGCACACACGAAGGCATTTTGAACAGAGCAATAACACGTGTTGACGCGGCAAGCGGGGAGCACAGTCCGGCACAGACTAATGAGACTCGTGACTTTTGCCTCTAGCTCGTTGTAAAGAGAGTGTAGTAGCGATCGCCTCTCTAGTACGTAGTACATACATCTCAATGGTGGTAAATTGTATAATTGAACCTTTATTAAACCTTTCACTATTACAATATTATTTAAATCTATACGAATGTTTCACCAAAGAGTCTAGTTAAGGAGACAAATCGCCAAGCAAGTGTTGAGACAATGAAATATGCCTATTGCGTAATAACTAAGAAAATTATCCGAAATTATCGGTCCAAGCTGTTTGAAACTCTGTCAAGTGCGTTCCGCTTCGAAACGCCACAGACAAATAAAACAAAGATAACAAAAGTGGCAACGCCACACCACCCCCCTACGGAGAGAAATAGGCTACGGTGAAAAAAAAAATAATTAAAATAATAATAATTAAGCAATAAAACAAATCAATTAATTAATTTTTACGGATGCTTAAATTTCACTCGTCTACCTGATCTTGTGACATAAGGTTGGGAGGATGGAATGGGCGCGGGAAGTTGCGGAGGTGATTGTGAAAAATTTCTTGCCGTAGGTATCTCGGCAGGTTGCTCCAGTGGAGCAGATTCTATGTATGCCGGTTTCACGCGGTTGATGCTGACGGTTGTGCGTTTGCCCTTTATTTCCAGAGTAATCGTCTTGCCATCACTGGCTCGATCAACTACCTGGAATAGACCCGAGTAAGGCGGTTGCAAAGGGCGTCTTACGCTGTCATCTCGTAGAAAGACATGTGACGTTGTTTTCATGTCTTTGAAAACGAAACTAGGAGTTTGCGTGTGACGAGAGGCTGCGATTGGACGTAAATTGGCCATTCTTTGTTTTAATTGCGAAACAAAATCAGCAGCATCAAATATGGTGTCAGTATCGGCAGCTGGCATAAGAAGCTCGCCAGGAAGACGCAGAGGTTCGCCATACAGCATTTCGGCTGCAGTGGCTCCTATATCTTCTTTAAACGCGGCACGCATGCCTAAAAGAACCAACGGTAGAGAGCGGACCCATGTGTCACTGTGGCACATAAGAGAGGCCTTAAGTTGTCGGTGAACTCGCTCAATCATGCCGTTAGCGCAAGGATGGTAAGCTGTTGTTCTAATGCGTTCTGAGGCAAATCGCTGCATCAGTCGACGAAAAAGATCGGACTCAAATTGCGTTCCTTGATCCGTCGTGATGATGGAAGGGACACCGAAACGTGACACCCATTCTCTTGTGAAGGTCTCGACAACCTCATCCGCAGTTATGGTGCGCATTGGCCAGACCTCTGGCCACCTGGTGACTCTATCAATTGCCGTTAAACAATACAACAACACATATATTTATAGAATTTTTAAAACAAATAATGCACACAATTTATTGTAAGTTTTAAAATTATAAGAAGAAATTATGACATAATAACAGTTAGTATACAAGCATGTTAACTAAATCTAACAAAGGTAAGTTTTAACATATTATTATGAAGCAAAACAAATGATCAACAAATAAGAAAGAATATGCAATGTTAGTTTAATGCACAACTAATTATTCAATGTTATATACCTATGCAATTAATAGTTAATAATGACAGTTAGATGTTATATTGAAATTGTTATTTTAAAGTAATAATTAGTAAGTATTATTAGAATTAAAAATCCAAACCCATAAGCTTCATGTTATTAGTCTAATATAAGTTGTCTCTCACTCATGCTAAGCACCACACAATAACACAACACTGAACACAACTTGAGACATGCACCACGTAGGCAGGGGCCTGGACCCAGCCACAAGCAGTGGCACCAGGCAGGCAGCAAGCAGGCAAGGTACGCTCAAATATGCGCAGCAATGTGTCGACAGCAGGTCGACAGTTAGCGACGTGAAGATGTGAAGGCAGAGAAGCAGGCAGGCATGCCAAGTTGCAATTGCGTAGCAACAGATTCTGTAGACCACCTCTCGGGAGCTCGTTAGTGCTCAACCGAAAAGCAGGCCGTGAAGAAAGCACGAGGTGACTGATGGTGAAACGTATAGATTGCTTTCGACGATCACGTCGGGGTCACCAATATGGGGTTTTATTACCCACGTAGAATGAAAGTGGTAAATTGTATAATTGAACCTTTATTAAACCTTTCACTATTACAATATTATTTAAATCTATACGAATGTTTCACCAAAGAGTCTAGTTAAGGAGACAAATCGCCAAGCAAGTGTTGAGACAATGAAATATGGCTACGTATTACTGCGTAGTGCCTATTGCGTAATAACTAAGAAAATTAACGGTCCAAGCCTATGATATATAAAAAAGCTAGATACGTTACCCGCTCTCTATTTTGGCAAGAAAAAACTCAGCTAAGTGCCCGAGTTTCACTTAGTCACGCACCATTCAGCGTCGTGGCTGGACGTTCTTTTAATATTTTAATCGGCAGTTGTTATTACGAAGTACATGAGTGAGACATGTATTATGTCTCGTGCGTGAGAGTGAAAGAGAGAACAACTGTATTGGTGATAATGCGTTAGTAAGTAGGTATGTATTAATTACGCTGTTTTTTAGTGCAATGATGTTGGCGTATGCCGCGTCTACTAGTATAATAGAGTCATTGGTCCAAGCTGTTTGAAACTCTGTCAAGTGCGTTCCGCTTCGAAACGCCACAGACAAATAAAACATAGATAACAAAAGTGGCAACGCCACAGTCCTTTAAGGTCCCACAATTTTTTCGTTAGGTCCCCTTTATTTTTTTTATAAATATATTTTTTTTAATTTTGGGTATAAAAAAATTACACTTTAGCACCTCATCCATAGCAAAATTGGCGAAATTTATCAAAATCGTATTCTTTACCGTTAGGTCCGTACAGGTCCATCATTGAATTTGTTAAATTATTTATTTTATTAAAATTATAAAATAATTAAAACCTGCGCAAAAATTGTGGGACCTTAAAGGACCTAACGGAGACCTATCGATTAAGGTCATTTTTGACCCAAAATTCTATGGATGGGGTGCTAAAGTGTATTTTTTTTTATACCCAAAATTTAAAAAATTATTAAAAAAAAAACAAGGGGAACTAACGAAAAAATTGTGGGACCTTAAAGGACCTTACGGAGACCTATCGATCAAGGTCATTTTTGACCCAAAATTCTATGGATGGGGTGCTAAAGTGTATTTTTTTATACCCAAAATTTAAAAAATTATTAAAAAAAAAACTAAAGCGGACCTAACGAAAAAATTGTGGGACCTTAAAGGACCTAACGGAGACCTATCGATCAAGGTCATTTTCGACCCAAAATTCCATTGATGGGGTGCTAAGTTTGCATTGGTTGTGGGAAGTCCTAAAACACTACAACGGTAAAGTAATGGTAAAGTAATCAATTTACACAAATCATTTTCATTTTATGATTGGTTTATTATTATATGTATATAAAAAGGTACTCTGTGATTATATAGTATAGTATTAAATAAGTTGATAGAAATTAACTAGCGAAACTTTTTGTTACTAGATTTTTTTGCCAAACTTTGTGAATGAAAGTTAATTTTGTGACTCCACATCAAATTATTTATTTTTATACATTCACAACTCACAACAAAAGCAGTGAACAAAAGACGTATCCACAGACGTATCCTATGAAATCTAAGTATGAAATGAATATAAATAAATTTGACGAGTGACATGTCCACGTCCCGTGGCATGTATATTGTTTGGCTAACGAAAGATGAGACTGGCTTTTTATTTCGAAAATTTATATGGCAACACTTATAATTACGTAACTGTCATTAAAACCTGAGTTGTTGATGTGTCAAAGTGAAAATTATTTCCGCGATTTTAGTGATTTCTAATTGAAAACGAGACGAAAACATTGAAAAGCGACTTACAAAAGGTTCTTTTTACTATGATTATTAAATTTGAAAAGAAACAAGTTGAAAGAGATGTTGTTTTCAAGGAAAAACAAGAGTGTTTACGTGAAATATCTCAATGCATTGTTAAGTGTGACTTTGATATTTTGATACTATTCATTGTGATTGCATTGTTTAATATTTATTATTTTGCAGGTAACATGGATGATACCAGTAATCCACTTATAAACTATTCAAGCAACAATAAAAAAAAATTGAATGATCTGTTTCGTTCAAAATATTTAAAGACACAAAATCAGTATCTTGACGAGATTTCTTCTATGACCGGACCATGTTATTCACGTTGAAGAGTAGTAAAAAAAACGAGATGGAATAAATTTACTCCAGAAATGGAAGAGTTCATAATAAGAGTCAGAGATAATGATAGTGATTCTTACTCTTCATTCGCGGCTGAATTTTTAGATTTAATATGATTATATTGATTAAACAAAATTTAATTGTATTTTATTATGTTTTTTCTTGCTTTCATTCGGTGTTCTTTTTTGTCTATCTGTATCACTTAACTGTACTATATTACTTAAAACAATATTATAAAGATGAAGAGTTTGTTGTTTTTTTTTTGCTCGTAAGAGAAAATAATAAATAAAAGTATTAAAACTATATTTCCAACTATAACCTAAGTTGCCATATGTTGATTTTTTGAATTTGCCGCCTTTTTCCAGTCTCATCTTTCGTTAGCCAGAATATAAAAAAAAATGTTAGAACTGTCAAAATATGTCACTCTTAACTCTATGTGGTTCCCGCCTCCCGGGTTGTTTTAAATTATTAGTATTTTGTATTTTATCCCTTATTACCACTTATTACAAAATCAATTGTTTTATGGCCCGTTACCGCAAAGCAGTTACTTACAAAATATATAAAAGGTGTATAGTAAGTAAATACTTTAACTATCATCATCATCATCATCATCATCAGCCCATATACGTTCCCACTGCTGGGACACGGGCCTCATATGAGGGTACAGGCCATAATCCACCACGCTGGCCAAGTGCGTGTTGGCGGATGACACATGTCATCGAACTTTTTAATTCTTCGACATGTCGGTTTCCTCACGATGTTTTCCTTCACCGTTCGAGCAGTGGTGATGTTACAACATGCGCAGATAAATTGAAAAATCAATTTATTTCCTGCGCGCTCGCCTGGTCTCGAACCCCGGACTTATCGATTCGAAGTCCGAGGTCTCACCACTGAGCCACCACTGCTCACACTTTAACTATATCAACACAATAATTTTGCAATGTAATATGGACTTGTACATGTTACCAACTTGTATATTACTTTTAATTCCATTGAAGGTAACATACTCTGGTTAGAAAATCTTTTTAATATCTATATAATGATATAACTTAGGAAAAAAAAAGTTAAGTATTCCTATATTTATGTATTTCAAAGATTCCATTGATATTCTGATATTTATCAAGAATATTGCTTAATTTGCAATTTGAACCGTATTTTTTCTTACCAAAAATACAATAATATTTACCATTAGATAATTTCAAATTCCAATATTGCTGTATTTGTGTGTAATTGGAACCCCTCCTCCCTGATTATGAAACAATTTAATAAAACTTATTTTAAATGTTGTAGAAAACTCATCAGGTTCATCAATTGAACAAGTACTAAGCAAGGCTCGTGAACATAAGTTTACATCAAGATCTAAGATCATAAGAGCCTACATAATCTTTAATATTTATTAAGTATACATACGAGGCGATGGGAAAGTCAGGTAACAAATTAAGTATTTCGTATAATTATTTATTATTTCGTCAAATTTATTTACACACAGGTATTAATATATTTTTTACTTTGTCGCAGCCAGCTAAAAAACAGCTGTTTTCAGTGCCGGCGTTAGGGGGGGGGGGGGAGGCGATGGCCCAGGACGACAAATTCTGGGGGGCGCCAAGGTCTGAAGTTGGATATATTAATGTATAATTTTACTTGGGATCGGCAAAAAACTAACACTTGATATTGCTTCCCTCAAGTGGGCGCCACAATATTTTCGCCCGGGGTGTCAGTGGCCCTTACGCCGGCACTGGCTGTTTTAGTAAACCTTAGCATGTTGTTTATCCAACGGCGCCATTTATGACCTGCCTGAATGATATCCAGCCCAATAGTTTAACTAATATATAATTTAATTTATTGAATGATTAGACGTTTCTTAAAAATAACTCATTTTAATGATGGATCAAAAAAGTGTTATTTATAAATCAACTTCTTCTGTTGATTTTTTATTTTTGTATAAGGCTGTGTCCACATTGCGGTCATTGTACTGTGTGGATTTTGAGCAAGAGGAGCTAGACTATTATAAGAAAAAAGTGAAGTCCCATGTCCCCTAGTGGGGTAAAGGGCAGATGCATTATACATCTGTTTCACTGATTGATTTTCTTTAGGGAAAAGTAGGTGATCAGCCTTCTGTGTCCTACCAGACCGAGACATATTTTTAGAATATTATTATTTGATCCAGAAAAATCAAGCTTAAAATACAAAAAACGCTGGTGAAAGAATTTTTGCGATATCTTAAAAACTGTATTTTTGACAAATTTTTAAATTTACTTCTATCATATTATATTGACTCATTTATACGGCCCGGAAGCCCATAACAGATTATCATGACCAATTTCCTCTTGAGTGAAACTTCGTAAAATGCATGAGGGACTTATCCTATAAACACTCGCGAACGTGAGCTGCGACTCCGTTGGTAGGTGGGGCAGTAGCAGGCTTCCAATCACGTAGAATATTTTTTTCAGTCATTTCCTCTCAACTGAAAATTTACCTGGTGATAGTTTACATGCTACTATAAATGAAAATATATGTTGAGATGTGTAGGAAATCACTTATAGCCTTTTTATAAATTAAAGTGATTTTTTCAGTTGATATATGTATATGTATAGCATATTCGGAAAAATAACAGTAACGTATTTATATAAGTTTTCTTGTGCATACCTGTAATTGGTGTATACATCATATTAATATTCGTTTGTTGTTTAGATTTAAATTGTTATAATTTTTATGTGTACTCTGTTAGTATGTCTAAATAAATAAATAAATAAATATTCGAAACTCTACCTCTCGTCACTTCACAATCTTAAATTGGCTAGATATTATTCAGACTGTTAATTAAACGGCGTTGTTTAATAAATAGGATAGGCTTTTAATGAAACAGCTGATTTAAATAAGCGGCCGCGGCCTGCGACGTATATTATGACATATTGGTTATAATAATAATAAAAAAAAACAAGATTAGAAAATATCAAAGTCTACTGTTTAAAAATATTCAATACTAGCGGTCCGCCCCGGCTTCGCCCGTGGTACATATTTCGCAATAAAAGTTAGCCTATGTTCTTTCTCAGGGTCTAAAGATTATCTGTGCCAAATTTCATCAAAATCGGTCCAGTAGTTTATGCGTGAAAACCATACATACATACATACATACATACATACATACATACAAACCTTTCCTCTTTATAATATTAGTATAGATGTGATCCTAAGATGTGATCATTCTTATTCTCAAACTCAAACATTTATTTAATTAAATATTAGACTTCTTTTAGAAGCACTTTCGAATCGTCATTACAATATATTTTTAACATTTACCATATTATTAATTATATTATATCAATAGGCTATTTGACAAGGTTTTGAAAACTGTCTCAAATTATAGAGACCACAAAACACATGTTTCTTAATTTTTTGTAGTTATTCATTGTGAAAATGGAAAATAAAAACATGATATACAAATATGCCGCCAAAACACAATTTTGAAGAATATGGCGTCTCGCGACCATGGTGACATCACAACTCTTTGACATCACATCTGCGTAAACATCAACTTGCTCCTAGTACTTATTGTTCGTTTTTGTTTTAATTATAGTATAATTAAGTTAATCTGTTTAAAAACCAGAAAATGAGTTCTTATAAGTGGTGTGTAGTTCCTGGATGCAGAAATACAACTATTAAAACCCCTGACAAACTATTTATATGTGCTCCAAAACATAATATAAAAATGCGTAGAAAGTGGTTGCAGTTAGCTCGCAGAAATCCAAGTGATATATCAATTAAAACAGTTATATTTTTTTGTGAAGACCACTTCGATGTAAGTATGGTGTTGAATACATATTAGGCAGTTTATTTTATTTGCAATACATAGTATAAATCGTCTCATTACTTACCTGCTTGAGGTTAGTTATTGATATATATGTCGTGGCCATATCGTAGATTTGCTCATTTCATGAAATGGCCAACATAGTTTGATCAGATCGTTAAATCGTCAACGTTTCACGATTTGGTCATCGACATTTGGCCAGATCGTATAAAATATCTTAGAGAGTCCATAAAACATTAAAAAATTCAGAATTTTTTAAGAACTTGTTTATTGTCATTTAAGTTAGTGCCGCGGTAGCGCCGGCGAATACCAGAAGCGAATGGTTTTTTCAATAGAAAACAGTTAGGTTAGGTTAGGTTAGACTTTAATAAACAACGCACGAGCCGAGCGAGCAAAGCGAGCGTGCCGCGGCAGCGGCCGGCGAGTGCCAGAAGCGAATCGCTTTTTAAAAAAGAAACAAAAATGGTCGCATTTCGTGAAATAGCCATCCACGTTTGTGGATGACCAAATCGTGAAACGTTGACGATTTAACGATCTGGCCAAACTAAATTGGCCATTTCATGAAATGAGCAAATCTACGATATGGCCACGACATATATATAAATTGATGATGTACAGAAAGATTAAAACTCATATCGCACCCTTCAATTCTGTGTTGTCTGTATGTTTTACTAGACACAATTTAAGCCTGATCATCCGGTACCTAATGTTAATGACTCGCTTATATTTTACAGATTGAAAAAGACATGGCCAACTACTGCCGGTACAAAATGGGTTTCAGTCAGAAAATAAAAATGGTAGATGGAGTTTTGCCTTCTAAATTTCATTGCCAGCCAGATCGCTGTAAAAGAATTTGTGAGCCTGGTACTTGTCGTTCTGCCTTTGCAAAACAGCAAAGAATCTACCTCATTGAGCAATGTGAAGCTGAAATCTTTCAGCCAGCTGGCACTGAGGATAAATCTCATGAAGGAAAAATGGAAGATATAATAACGGGTATGTAAACAATGTCATCTCCATATGATTCTCAAGGAAAATAATCAATACAAACACGTCAATCCTATAAACTGGATGGCTGAAATGAAAAACAAAGAGCATAACCTAAAAAATGTACACTTCATAATTATTGTGCTATTGTGATTCATGTTTCTACATTTAACTAAAAAGGTAATGAATGACGATTGAAATATTAACTTACGTAGCTGTTTTCACATTTCTCAATTCAGGAGCGTAAAAATCTGGGTTGTTTTTAAAGAACATGCCAACCATTATAGCGTTCACTTTAGGTAGATTTCTACTGGCTGCTTTTTCGAAATTAGGTTCCATGACAAACAAAAATAACACATAAAGAACAAAACAGACACCTTGAATCACAAGAAAAAAGTTATACAAGAAACAAAACTATTGGGATTATGGATAGTGGTGTGATTAATTTTACTGAATAATTCAAGCACTTTGTTGTAGGAAGATAGTCACTTTATTTATCTTCAAATAGAGTATCGGAGGTATGTCTTAACAGTCTGAAGGATACGAGTGAACTACACACTAAGAGCTATTTAACTCAACTATTTAAGGGTCTATACAACACTCAAAATGATACCTTTATTTATGACCCTGTTCGAGTATTTCTTATCCTTACTCCTAGGAATCTATACAATAAATATTCACAAGGTTTAACATGTGTTACCAAGTGTTGAGTGCATACAGGGCTCACAATAGGTTTACCAAATGTGCATGATAAGAAAAAGGTCATTGCAATAAATCTCACTTAAAGTGTAAGAAACGTAATTGCTTTTAAGAGAGAAACTTTTGTAAATGAAATCAATATTTCAACAAAAACCAAAAGCGAAATTCAGCAACGACGTGAGTAAACGTTGGGATCACTTGTTATTTACGCAGCTGTGACGTCATGGCAGATGCAGCCAATCATGGATGTTTTCGGTCACGTGGTAATTTTAAAAGATATGATGTTTTTTCTCGACGATTTATAAATAAATAAGTTATTATTTATATCATTTATTAATTTAAATCGCTTCAAAAACCTTATTGTATATTATGGATTACACAAAAAAGTAATTTATTTTTTATACTGTCAAATAGCCTATTCTAATATTTATTACAGGTCATCTAGAAGTGTGCATTGATAGCCTAGAATCGGCAGTAAATGCGATTAATGGTGGGGCATCAGAGTTAGAAGTATGCAGTTCCTTAGCAGAGGGTGGTCTTACACCGTCACCTGGTCTTGTTCTGGAAATATTAAATATTGTAAGTGCAATGATCATTACTCCAGTAAGTAAGTAATGATCATTAATACTAGCTTTGTGATAAGCATAACCTAATAGCTTCCGATATCCTATAATATCAATTTTATAGGAATACATTGTATAATAGACACATAGGCAGAGTTTTGCACAGGAAAAATCTTGAGCAATAGCGTATTATAAAGTGAATGTATTGCCATTATTTAAAAATTAATTCTATTGCCGTTTATGTAATGCAGATCGTATTTTTATAGGTCAACAAGATTAGAACATCCCGGAAAAATTGCGAAGAAACAAAAGATGGTGGAAATGAAAATGTAAGTAATTATTACTTAATGTGTTGCCAGATGTTTTTTTCAAATATGATGGCCATCTTCTTATGACTAGATAAATAGTTAACTTTTCTTTGTTCAGCAATACAATCTATACTTTTTATGAATATTATTATATTATAAAGCTGAAGAGTTTGTTTGTTTGTTTGAACGCTCTAATCATGGGAACTACTGGTCCGATTTGAAAAATTCTTTCTGTGTTAGATAGCCCATTTATCGAGGAGGGCTATAGGCTATATATTATCATCTCGCTAAGACCAACAGGAGCGGAGCATTGCGGGGTAAAGCGCGGAGCAGAGCACAGCTTGAACTGGATAATTTTATGATTTTTTATAAAAAATTGCAAAGACGTTTTTATTTTATTCGGATTTGTGTGTAAACGTATGCTTGTTAGCGAGACAAATTATACTTCTATCAATAAATGTAAACCTCTCATCTTATCAACACATAACTTAATATTTATATTAAACATAAGCTCTATTATTCCAGATTCTAAAGGTCAATATCATGATTCGATGTAGAGGCGGTTCCGATTTTAACTATTCAGAATCAGAAATGGCTACAATGTTAGCAGATGTTCGGCATTACAAAGAAATGAGCGTTGATAGCTTTGTTTTCGGAGCGTTGAATGAAACGCGAGGAATAGACAAAGAAAACTGTTCTAGAATAATCGCTGAAGCACATCCAATACCAGTTACATTCCATAGAGCATTCGATCTATGCTCAGAACCAATTAATGTTGCCATCAAAGAAATTATTCGACTTGGATTTAAACGGCTTCTAACTAGCGGGCAGAAACAAACAGCAGCAGATGAAGATGCGCTAAAGTTAATAAATCATTTACAATCTAAATATGGAGATGAAATAGAAATTATGCCCGGTTCTGGCGTGACCATAGATAATGTGAAAAAATTTATAGATATGGGTTGCAAGTTCGTTCATAGTTCTTGTAAGGTTGTGAAAAAATTTGATGAATTGGAAAATGATCTGGGAATGGGTGCGGGTAAAATGTATGTTACTAGCGAAGATGTGGTTCGATCCACGGTAAAGATAATTAGCTAATATCTATACACATATGTGATGAAATAATGAATGGTGTTGCGTCATATCATGAATATATTTATTTGTGATGTTAGTTTTAATATTAAGCATTACATTTGATCTTAAAAGACTGTATATTACTCTGAAAATAAAGTTTTTTTTATTAAAATTATGTTTATTGATTTTCATTTAATATAATTTTCCATAATAATATTAACAATTACTACATAAGTATATGAATATAATTTATCGGGTTTCACCGTTTTTATTTACACAAGCATCTATCTGTTCGACAGCGTTCGGATGGACGTAAGTTTTTTTTAAATTTTAGCTGATATTCTGTGCCATGTAGTAAAAGACTAAAAAGCTACATTATTACTTACTACAGGTTAGATAACAAGGCAATAATAATAATTGTTCTTATGATAATGATCAAGGACCATGGATAGGGCTAGGTAAATGAAAGGAGGCATTTCTAATAAATTTCTTTATTCAGTGACGTTACGTTAAGTATATTATAAACTATTTCTAAGGTACAAAATAAGGCTATATGTGAAGGTGAGGAGGCTTACTTTAAGGCAGTTCTTGCTTACCGTGTTGTGCACGTCCTTATTACATAATATATACAGTTAAATCTTAATGATATAATATTATACCTAAATATATATTTACGTTGGTAAAATTACCAGAGATTTATAAGTAAGTAAAGCGTATCATTTCAATTTACAAGCATGGACCTAGGAAAGTAGAAAATTTTGTCTAGTCTTAAAGATCCATAGTGGTTATTATCGCAGGGTTTTAACTATAATAGAGTCAAGTAGTATATAAGCAGTTTTGATACAGCGAACTAAAACCTCGAAAGGAAAGCGTTGAGGTGGAAGATTCCAGTAAAAGATCAAAATTCGTTATTCTGTTATACTTGAAAATGCGAAGATAAATATATTATATCATTTAATTCATAAATATTTTAAATAAATAGTAACAATTAAAGGCCCTTTAACATAAATATACCTATACATTAACAATTCAAAGCAGACGGAACAAAAGTTACAATAAAATTTGTGCAAAGATCAACACATTATAACTGTATACTATACAATTGCACATAAATCCTCTTTTTCGTAAAACGAACACCATAAAGTAACATCTATACAATAACAGAATGTCTATTAGTTTTTTTATCTGGCGCGTACGGTTCTAACTTGGCCGGTTCTGTGTTTAGCGCGCTATAGTCTACGGGAAATGGCGGTTGTGGAAGGGAGTCCTTTGGTGGAACTAGTAACCATTGTCCGGGTCCGTTTGGGTTCTTCCCCATCAGCCAGTTGATGTAACAGTGCACGAACGTACCGTAGTCGAGGATTAAGTATGTATTCTGAAATGAAACATACGGTAATTAAATGGATGAAGTTTGTTACAAATTCACAGAATGCGTGCGTATAATAATAAGTACTAAAAAAATAACGAAAAAACTATAACTTAAAATTAGCGCAAAAAAAAAAAAACAGTTTTCACATGAAAAAGAATTATCAAAATTTATTCACTCTGGTCGAAAGTTCTGAGGTAACATACCAAAAAAGAAATTTCATAGAACATTTTTTCAGAAGGCTCTACAGTTACGTTATAAGCAAATGTTGTGTTATTTTTAACAATTTTGTAATTACAGATAATAAATATATTTTCACTTACACTAGTCATCCGATCATAGGCTGTTCCAATGATTTCATCGACTCTTGTTGCCGGCAGACCAATAACGGAACGGTAGAAGGAGGCTAGAGCATCTTTCGTTATTTCACCAACGCCTGAAAAAATAATATTTTATAACATAGATTGGATACAATATGGTTTAAAATACGACGAAAGCAATTATTCGAATGTAAAATATTTCAGCGTCTTCCATTTTTTTTACTAGTCTTATATATTTATAATAATTGTCTATGCTCTCTATGCTGTAAATCTATAATATTAATCTTACAGACTAGCTGTGCTCCGCGGTTTCACCCGCGTGGCTCCGCTCCTTTTGGTCTTAGCGTAGTAAGCCTTCTATCTAACACCGAAATAATGTTTCAAATCAGACCAGATTAGCGCGTCCAACAAACAAACAAACTCTTCAGCTTTATAATATTAGTATAGCCTACCTACCTATTTAGGTGGTTATAGGTATGCTTTTCGACTGACTATTTTTTATTATAATCGAAAATGATATACTTAATAATTGTATAGCAATCAATATCCATTACCTACTACTATTAAGTAAGATTGTAATTTGTAAACTATATAGTTTAAATCCACCCGTGTTTAAAAAAACTCTCAAATTTCAGCAGAAAAGTGCGATAACATAAAAATATTATTTTAATATAATGCATGTTATTGTGGTTGTTTCATACGTTCTATTTTTATTCCACCTGCATATAGGTGCTATAAATAAAACTTTTAAAAACTGAATACCATTTTACTATCCCCGAATCTCGCATCCATTTGGCAGTGCATCGTATGTTTTATATTTTATTTTGTGAATGGCCGCCGTCGGATTTAAACTGGGAACAAAGAGGCTGAGAGAATATAATAAGAATAAGAAGAAATAGGAACTCGTATGCTACGAAGTAGGATTTTGGCTAACAATTTCAATTCAATTGCCAAGTTGGAAATCCGTTGATGTATGAGTAAAGTGCTTTTAAAAAGAATGCTCATCTTTTCTATTTTCAGTTTTTGTTCATATTTTAGTTGCTAGCTAGTTTTTACTGAGTGTATTAAAATATCTTAATTTATTTTTTAGAATTATTAATATGAAGGTGCCCCCAGCCTGACTGAAAGGATCATAGGATAGATTTTATCCCAGAAATCCCATGGGAACGCGAACTATGCAGGTTTTTCATTGACTATGCGGCCGAAATCGCGGGCATTTATTTATATTTTCTTTATTATTTGACATAGCATACAACTTGCAATTTGCAAAGAAACTTTTGTAAGTTTTTACTTAAACATGTTTTTAGATTATATTTATTAAATACTTTGATTATAACGAGAGGCCATTAGATTCGTTAATGTACTCGTTGTTAATTGTCCATCAAATTTGGATTTTATTATAAACGGATAAAGTTTGTTTTCGTATGGCTAACCGCTAAATGATCGTAATTATCGTGATTCAGTGCCTAAGGCCAGCCGAAGGTACGGTTACGTCAAATTAATCCCATCCATCAGGTTATTTCATCAAGATCTTTGTCGATATTTCATACAATAGGTAGACCAATTTAAATGTAACAAGAAAATTCGTTAATCGTAGACGTACTGTAGTGTATTCCCTTCCCTATTATCGGCTCTTAGACGCACACGTCCTCTCACTCCGACCGCCTGCAGCCAACTGAGCTGTGTGAGCGGTGTCACCGTTGCACGTGCGCAAGAGACGACATAATACTTCCCTCTCTTTCACTCACATACACTACATCCCTCCTTTATTTTAGAAATTTTTAATTCTTTTCAATTAATTTTATTAAATGAAATAAAATATGTTCTATTCGGGTATGCTAGTCTATACCTAAACACCAGTATCAGTTAGTACACACAACTCAGGGACACGTCCGCTCCATACCAGCGATAGGTAGAGTAGAATGTGTCACCTGGCCTAGTAATATAATTCTATCTATATGCAATATCTCTCCTTTTCATTTCTTTTTTTTTTTTCTTTTTTTTTCCAATACGTATAATGTATATGTATATTCAAAATTATAATAATTTTTTACAATATACATATGTACTTAACTTATTCAAATCGATATTAATTAATAATTTTTTCAAACTCAAACCTTGATTCATAAACTAGACCTCATCCAGAAACGTTTTAAAATCGTCAGTATAAGGAAAAAATATGAATTTACCACTGGTTCGGAAAGCCGTCTCGACAGAGAAGAGCCGGCAAGAATATATAGGCATAGTTGCTCCTTCAAAATCATAGATAGTAACATACAACAACTTACATAGGTATTTATAATAACAATAATGGCAATTTATTTAAGTATACGACAGTCTATCATGAATAAGTTGTATACTTATATTTAAGTTTATTAAGTCATTATTTATTTATTAACCAATGGAACGAAATCGTTTTCAGTAACTTAATGTATATGTAAGGTATAATGTTTAAACTATGTTCCTTCTATAACTTAACTATACTTTTGACTAAATCCTGTACTGTACCTGTACTGTACTTAACCTGTTTTATTTTTTGCTTACATGACTATTGCACTACCTTGTTGATGTGGAACTATAGGTTATCTTCTCACTTTTTCCTCACTATTTATCATGACCTGCACTCCAGGTCATTTAGAAGAGGTGAATGCTGCTTCTTCTGACGCATAATTTAATTCACTTTACCTGCACCGGCATCTGCACCATTTAAGTAGGGTAAACTCACCTAATTGTGTGACTCACTTAATTCGGAGATACAACGTTTGGACTCTTACACAGCGTTATAGGAGTAAAATCCAATACATTAAAATTAACCCTATGGTAGGGTAATAAAGCTTCTTTTCGTGTACAAATTTTTGTTAAGATCCTGCGAGTGAAATAGTAACAATCACGGGATTTGTCATTGCGCCCGCCATGTTTGACGTTTCACCGATAGCGTGCGACTATGCTGTCATTATTTAATTAATTTTAAATAGAAAAGGTGAGTTTAAGTTCATGATACTTTGACAATGAATTGTTAAAAACATATATTTGTTGATACAGACAAAGGTTTTAGTAATTTTTCATTTGTTTTTGCATAATACCTTATTTCTTGGGTTCAAAAAGTTAACGATTCTCAAGATTGCAACTCAAAACAGTGTCACCGAATTAACCAAGCAAACTTTTATTATTTTCAATTCGTGTATTAATAATTGTCTTCAGTACGTATACGTTAGTAGTTTAAGTCAGAAAATATTTATTTTTACTCAGGCAAAAAAGTAGGATCGCTTTCAAGCATTTTAAAAAAGTCCGTTATTTTTTTTATCACATAATTAAGTGAGTTATTTTTTTTATTTTAGACAGCATGGAGGAAGACAAAAATAAAAATAGAAAATATAATGAAACAACCCTGACATCCGCAATTATTCAAAGTATTCTGCAGTCAAAAATGAGTCCGTACACACTACACACAAACAATTTATAAAGTCCAATATTGTTTTTTATTGTTCCCCTCTTTTGATAGTTTCTCGTTGATTAATAAATACATAATTATTACTTTCAATCTGTTATATTTTTTATTAATTTTATTTTTTTGTTACTTTTGTGTTAAAAAATAATAAATACTCTCTTAATTCGGTTATAACAGAATTAGGGAAGTACTATCACCGAATTATAGTGATTGTCACAGAATTAGACAAGTCATCACGGTTTGATTAAGTTCATTTTACGCTGAGTTAATTCATATGTGTTAAGATTACACTTGCTCATATGATAAATAGAAGACTGATTAATGTTCCTATTAAAAATAAAAATAAAATTTATAAAGTTTAACCTGCTTTTTTTTTCATATTCTGTATTGTCACAGAATTAGATGAGTTGACCCTAACCACTGTTTTCCCACACATTAAAATTATTATTAAACAATAGCTGCAAAAGACCTTATAATTGGATTAGTAACAATCTAAGTAAAACTTCGGTACAATTATTGCCAAGTAAAATGCCTATAGACTAGGTACATACTTAAATGCTCGGTTATTATTTAATATCTATATTCTGTATATGTACTTCGTTACTAAAACAATATATGTTCCAATTTTAATTCAATATACCTAATAAAATCGGAATGTAATATAATATGTATATCTGTACCCTAAATAATATAATAAATATTATACGGCAAAATTTTAACCAGACATATTAATTGGTTCATTATTTATTCTTATTTAAGCAACAACAAGTTATCATATTATGATCCTTAGGCACAGGGAAGATTTGTTTATTTATTCGTTTGTCCGTCTCTCTTTCATATCGCAATAAAGCGATTTATGATATATTTTTGGTGATAGTTTAGAGGCTAGAAAGTGCCAGCCTTTTTTTATAGCGCATTAAAAATATTTAATTCATACAGAAACATGCATTTATGGTTCGCATTTATATTCCTAATTTTATAAATTCCGATAGGTCACGCAATATTAAAATGTCACATGTATTACAATGTTAAGGTTCATAATTATCAATTATTTAAATACAAACTTTCGGGTATAAACCACTCTGACAGAATTATAGGCTTTGTGGAGTTCCAAGATTGCTCTGCACAATAATATCATACTACACTGTGCCATTGACTTCTATTGAACCGCTTTTAGCTTCACCTGTATGTTCGTATGACGTATGCAACCGATTCTTTTCGATTCGCTAATAACCTACCCAAACCGTACAGATTTAACTTCAGTGACAATATTACAACAATTTATTGACAATCCAATAATGAATATTTAGTAAAGCGTGATTAATTATTACTTTTTTTTTATACTTCCTATTTGTAACCTCAACACACACGCGGTGTTGTTCATTGTATGGTTATTACATTAAATAACACATATTTAAAATTTAATTAATGTAACGAACCTAAAACGAATCACAATGTATCATTTGGTTGATGACATTTTTTATTTTTTTATTTTTATTTGTTACTTATGATAATATTTGTATTTGTATTACTGACAACTTAATAGCCACTTGAAAAAGAAGAAGAAGATAACTTAATGACAATAATAATGGCTAGACATTAATCACACATTAATGGTCTGAAAATAAGTAGGTAGTTGGATACATATTTTTTTTTTTTTTTTTACTGTACAATGTTAACTGTAACAATCAATAATACAAATTTAACTGTAACAATCAATAAAAACTTTGTTACCTATAACTATTATTAGTATTTGCATAAATTAATTAACTTGAATGTACAATATTCAATTTTGCATTTCGAAATCAATACCACTACCACCTCAATATTGTAGAGATTAATACTTGGAATTTATATTCTGACTAAGGCACGAATGGTGAACTTTTCGCGATAATACATCTTTTTTGCTTTGACAAGAAATCGTATTAACGTATTAATCGTAATTAACGTATTTCTTAATAGATAATATTTTTTTATTATTTTATTTTCAATCTAGTACGATATCCATTATTTTATCGCAGCGGTGTTAATGCATTAGGTGCGATATTTAATGTTCAAAAGATGAGCTCTTAAAAGATGTATTACGTAAGTACTTTATGAATATGAAATCAGACCAGTCTTACAAACCACCATTAAACTTGTATTTTATATGAATTACTACGTTGTAAATCTTATTAAATTCTTAATAACTTTTTAAACTTGTAAATAAGATTATTAGTGTATTGACTTTTATATTACTATTCACGTTGATGTTTGTGTTGCTGATTTTGTCATCTATAACAAAATGGGTGTTTTTAAATTAAAAACAGTCGTTATTAATATAGTAATAACTAGATGCACATGGTGTATGATTTTACCATGCACGGTACTTACATATACCTTGCATATACCAATATTTGCGGTATGATGTGGTTATGATCCATTTTTTATTTTACATTAAATGTTCGTCTTGAAATTGACCTTTATTATCTATCTAAATATTTTAAGTGTATATTTGACAGGTTGCTGTCACTATACACTATCTATCAAAGTAATTATTATCTACAATTAACGATTCATATTTTATGCTTGTTTTATGCCAACTGTCTATTGTCCAACTATTGTCTTTCACGGTATATTATTGTATAAATTACGTAAAAGTCGTTTTCATCGTTCCAACATGTAATAATAATTAACAGTGTGTTATAACCCCAAACCGGGGTGCTACATTTCCGCTGAGGGAGTAGTGTTACATTACTGCTACGTTCCGTTTAGAAAGCTTCTACATACCTGCAACGTTCCCGCGCAGGGAATTGTCGCGTCCTTGCCACGTTCCGATAAGGAACCTCATACGCTGCTACCGCTTAAGACTCATCTTCAGTAGTACTACGACATTGCTACGATTGCGCTGAAGGATTACTGCAACGTTCCCGCTGAGGAAATCCTTCTACGTCTTGCTTGCTTCGGCTCCTTAATTCCTGTTGAAGGAATTCAGCGACCAACCCTAAAGACACCCTACCGCCTGGCCTCCGCAACGAGACGCGCACTCCATCTTACGTCCACCTATATCAGTAAGAGCCCTACCGGAGGGTTTGGACCTAGGCACACCACGACCCTTATTGTTACTGATATTTGTATTTTATTTTATTAATTAACTAAATTAATTGTCGACTGTATGGTGAGTAGTTCTTATTATTTTTTTTTTGTTTCCACCTCACCTACCACGCCACATATAGTATATAAAATAAAAATGAATAGCAAAATATGTTGCTAAGTGTAAAACTCAAACCTCGGCGCGCGGCGTATCGGCTTGACCAATTCGAATAATATTCATATTCCAATTCGTTTAACGAACCGATAAAGGGCGAAAGAGCATAACAACGTCTGCCAGGTGGCTAGTTTGAAATAATGAATATTGAGACTACTCTGTATGTCTCTCTTTCCATTTATTTTTGTTTTCGAATGTTCATTGTTTTATTACCTCACCCTGTTTATGATTATTATATTATCACTTAACCTGTCTAACTTTATAGTTGTCGGTTAATTGTGCAATACCTATCGCAGATATTTTAGGCATTGTTATCATTATGATTATTCTTTCGTTGTTTAACAAAATCTGCTATGAAATTATGAAAATATTAAGTCACTTTTAGATATGAATAATAAAATCTACTGTAAGTATTTTAGTATTTACTGTATGCTCTTAAAAATTGTATTATTCCATTTTTTATTTGGATATCAATACTAACCGTAAGTATTTTCGAAGATACAATCTATCTTACGAACAATACTTCACTGTGAAATGGTGACGAACTATCACATATTTTTTTTACCATCGTGACTATTCTTTCTTTGTTAAACAAAATCTGTTACGAAATTATGAAAATATTAAGTCACTTTTAGATAATATTATGAATAATAAAAACTACTGTAAATATTTTAGCATTTACTATTTATACTCTTAAAATTGTATTATTCCATTTTTTAATTTGGATAACAATACTAACTGTAAGTATTTTCGAAGATACAATCCATCTTAGAAGAAACACTATAAAATGATGAATCACATCTTTTAAAATCGCGTATTTAAGTGCATGAATTCACAATATGGGCATCACCCAAAATATAAACATTTTATACGAGCATCACCCGTATCACATCACTACAGGTATCACCTGTATTGTAATTATATTACGACTACCAGGCATCATCTGGTATAACATTACAAAGTACACACGGGCGTCACCCGATTTTTGTTTTTGTACTACCAGGCATCA
>CAJQZM010039872.1:19039-61275 GCA_907164665.1 Colias nastes | reverse complement strand
TTTGTTTTTGTACTACCAGGCATCATCATCTGGTATAACATTACAAAATACACACGGGCGTCACCCGATTTTTCTTGACCACCAGGCATTATCTGGTAACACAGTACAAAGTACACACGGGCATCACCCGTTTTTTCCTGTACTACCAGGCATCATCTGGTAACACATTTCAAAGTACGTACACGGGCGTTACCCATTTTTTATCAGGCTTCATCTTGTAACATTATAGCTTAACAACAACAACTTTAGAAATCCCTTGTCGTGGTCCACATCACCATCGAAACACATACATCAGAACTTCCATAATGTTACTATATTAGCCTGTCCAGGAAACTTACGTTCCTTGCATGATAACCATTAATTACTTCTTTATGCAATAATCAATAATCTTAAATAATACTCATGCAACTTCACATTGAGTAATTAAATAAGATATAAGTGGGTATTTGGTATAATTCTATTTTGTAACCAGACAAATCTATTCTGAGCTGATCGGGAATCGAACCTTCTTAGCTCATTTAATCATGTTTAACCAATCCTCCAAGCAGGTTCTTACATATCAGTGTTAATAAATTTATATGTAAACAAATGTCCCAAAATAATAATCTACAGCCTCGACTAAACAAAATATCACATTTAGTCTCGCATAACGCAGTTACAGTCCTATGCATGACTACGTGAGTACATACTGGACGACGCTAGCTGTATACCCGTACACTGTACAGTGTATTTATCATACAGGCACCATACGCTCGAGCAATAAAGACAGCGTATGCATTGGTATCAGTGTAGTTATGTATACGAGAAACAATTTACAACACCTACTTTATCCTTCTGGCTACAATTGTTTAAGAGGTTTTGCTAAATCTTTATGTAAACGAAACCTTCGTTTTCTACGGCCCGGAGGCCTCTCGAAAGGCACGCACATGTTATTTATGTACTTTGTGCGGGTATTTTTTTTTTTATGTAAGCGGCACAAAATATCATAATGAAAATAAGTATGTGTGTAGGTATATTATTATTAACTTTAATATTCGCTTCGATGTAACTCGACTGTGGATATAATTAGTTCAATAGTTATCACAGCACACCTATTTCCTCCTTTTTTTTTTGTTTTAAAAAAAATTTACTTACATATTTTATTCCCGATTTACCTCGTCGCCAAAATGTAGTGTATTCCCTTCCCTATTATCGGCTCTTAGACGCACACGTCCTCTCACTCCGACCGCCTGCAGCCAACTGAGCTGTGTGAGCGGTGTCACCGTTGCACGTGCGCAAGAGACGACATAATACTTCCCTCTCTTTCACTCACATACACTACACGTACCTACTCACTTAACATTGAATAATTTATTAGCGATAGAAATAACTTGAAACTTTACTTTGAAATAGTAACTCTTTATAGATGGAATAATTCTCATAATCGATTAAGTAGTTTTACCTTACAAAATTATAAAAATAATCCAATCAAATATTTTCTCTTCATAAATGAGCGTATATATTTACCTGCTCTATCAACAACATGGAACAAAATCTTGCAGAAATATTGTAGATAGAGTGGCAGATCAGCAAATTTATTTAATTCGCTGAGCAGGAGCGCCCACCTCGCGAGCCAGCCTTCCAGAGTCGTGCGACCTGGCAACCCGCCAGCCTCTGGACCACACACCCGTCTGTAGTATGGCAACTCTGCCCACCTGTCACCAAATTTTATATTAAATTTAGAAAAATATTTATGTTTTTCTGATGCCTAACCAAAATCAGATCTGTAGGGGTTAAATATGGATGCTAATAAAAACAAAATTTTCAAAATAACCCTGATTCAAGAGACCGAGTAGAAAAATATTACTTTTTTTACACCGTTTTTTAATAATGCTCTACTGTTTTTTTATTATTGTTAATATGTATTCATTGATTGGTAATCTTGAATATTATGTTAAAAGGAAATTGATAAATTTTACATACAGTGGGTGCCAATTTTTTATTACATGTTTTGTTGTCCAATAAACCGACTCAACACCTGTTACTAAAATCCAACAAGCCTTTTTTTAAGCTTACTAAAGAGCGTGCCATTCACAAAAACATAATCCTTCTTTTGGCACACACAATTGTGAAAAATGTCTGATTTAAATTCATACATAACATCGATCTTGTTCAGGGTTTTACGCTCATGAGAATATAAATGATGGAGTATTTTTAAAAATTCAACTTCCGAGAAAGCTTAATCCGACAAAAGGTTTAAAGGCAGCTTGGTGTCACGTATATTTTTTACTCTCCATTTAGCGGGAAATGTGTAATTTACCTTCCAATCACGTACAACCACCCTAGTTTTGACATAGCTTCACTAACAAGTACACGAAACGAATCGAACGTATCAAAAATTATATATGCTTTTTAACTCCAGTAAGATAAATTTTATTACAATATATTATTATACATTTTAATTTTTAAGATTATTAATTTTTTTTAAATAAATAGTAAAATATCTACCTATGTCAGTGGGTTAGAATGTCATGATTAATTTTTAAGAAGCAAATCCTGTAATACCTACTGTTCTTCGTGTTTTACGAATATTATTTGTACTTACTTATTAATAATCCTATTTTTAAGAGAAGAAAAAGTTTCCGATTAGCAACAGTTGTACATTACAATGAATTATGACGGTTAATGTGGTAGGCTCAATTAAATCTATCGACTCACTTGGTGGGCAACGGCTCGAGGAAATGTTCGATAAATTCTCTCTTCACCTCCAAAAGTATATGAAACTCGGACGAGTTAGGCGACCAGTCGGCAAAGTGCGCCAACTTCTGTAAATTACATTTAATTGTTCCCATTTCTTTGCTGCACAATAAAGCCTTTATTTCAACGTTTGTAAAGTCACTTTTATTTATGTTGGTGCTACGGTCCTTTGAATATTTTCGACCCAGGACTTCTAAACTCTGGAATCTATTAATATAATTGAGTCTTTTATTGCCTCAGGAATAAAATGAAAGGCCTCCTAATGTTTGCAAAATTTTAAGCACGTAAATTTTGGAAGGTAATTCAATTTGATATTTTAATTCATAGAGTGAATTTATTTGGGGCAATTATTTGAATTGAACTTATAAACTTAATAACGTAAATCAGAAATATTGATATTTATTAAGTAGGTATAACCTCAAAAAAATTATCAAAATCTTGATCACAGATGACGTCATCGCGGTCATGGTCCAAAAGCTCCGTGAAAAACAATGTCATTTTATCAGTCTGTACTGGGCTCAGCTGTGCCAAGGGCTGCTCCTCTTCTAGATCTAGGCATTCCAGGTCTTCACTGCATCGGTTCACCCACGTGGCTGTTGATATAAAATGTATTGTTGTAAAATTATATTTTGATAACCAATTAATTAAAAAACACTTATCCTGATTGATTAATCTTCTTTTCGATATCTAGGTAATTAAGCTCATATATTATGATCGATTATTCTATAATAATCGATAATTATTAACCTATCATGACATCATCTATATGTTAGCTGTTAATTAGGAATTTAATATCAAATGAAATGAATGGATTTCGTCTTCAATTTGGTTAATATATTTAGTCCACTAAAAACCTTCTACATTGATGAGGCCGCGCTTGGTTTGGTCCAGTATGAACAAAACCTTTAACTATATTTTGTAAATTACTTACTTGTAACGATGAAACGAAAACGCAACAACACATTTAAAATAAGCTGCATATGGTTTTTACAAAAAATATAATCCTTTATCGATGTCTATTGCACATCCATTTTCTCTTAAAACAGATTACGTCTTACGATGAAGGTGTTAAATTAGATTTAGGTAAGTATAAGAACTCGTCGAAGAAGTAACTAAGTACCTACTCTCATTGAAATTAGATTATGACGTAATTCCTTACATGCATGTTTTGTGTGGTTTTTACGTAGAAATTAAAACTCTATAACCATGATTTAACATTATAATACGGTTTGCGTGTCCCATATCACCGCCTGACGTCTGAAACTTACTCTAATTACCTACATTACCCCAGTGAAATACACGCTAACAACACAATCACGACTGAAATTGTAAGTACATAGTACTATATTTAGTTTAGACGATTATTAATAGGTTATTAAATAGGTTTTGACTACTGTGGAGGAAAGAATTGGAATTCCTTCATCGAAAAAGGGAGCGAGGTGTCGCTACACCACAGCTACACTGCGATTTTATGATTTGGAATGTTGTTCTTACATAAATAATAAAGAATTAGCAACTCTATAAATAAGCTGCAGAATATAAGTAATTCATAATAGTGTTTATGACACCATTACGAGTCTAAGTATTTTTTTATTATCTACGAATTTTTATTTTAATATAGAACTAAGGATAAAAGGATAAGTAATAATGGGTTTCCGATTCAAAATAACAACAATGACTACAGTCTACAAACTTTCATCGGCTACGCCGGTTTTTAGTTAATGTTAATAAAAAGTTTTGTTTGCAATAAACTTCCTCTGCTGAAATGCATGTGTTGGTACCTACCTACGAGGTAAAACTATGTTTATTTATATTTTTAACTTGACTACTTTTATTTAATAAAAAAAATAATAAAGTTGTTTGAATTTGTCTAAAGCTTTGTTATGTACCTATCTAAAAACATCATATAGCGACGTTTATTTACAAAGACCATGAATACTGTTAATACACAGTTCACATTGATTAATTTGATTATAAAACTGTGTGGCTTCAAAGTCAAAGAAACTGTAGCAAATTGATATGCACGCAAAAGAGAGCGTGTTCAAAGAAAAACAGACATACAAAGCATCGTAACAGTTTGGTATTACAAAGGCTTGCAGTGTAGGTACATCTAAAATGGTACGTGTTATACGATCTCGTAAACGTGTATTGCCGTAAATCTCGCCATTCGGACAGGGGTTTTCAATAAAGTTCATGAGTGCTTTGTACCGGTGTGTTTGATACGTGATCTATCTTCATATTTTCGACATTTCGTCGAAATATCAGTTATTTTTGATAGATATTACTTTATCATTTCACAGAGAGATATTTCCACGACAATTTATTCTAAATGTAGGTACATGGTATAATTACTCTATAATTGTACCTCAGTAAAGAAATTACAAATACAGCAAATTAAGTCGACCAATAAATGTACGATAAAATTATATTTATCTTATAATTATAGGTACCTACCTACCTTACGATACACGCCATTCAGGCTTACCTACTTATTATTTTTATGGCGACGGTCTATGTTGCGGCTCTTGAAGGAAATTATGTTACCTAGTATTATAAATGCGAAAGTAACTCTGTCTGTCTGTCTGTTACTCAATCACGCCTTAACTACTGAACCAATTTGCATTTAATGTGGTATAGAGATATTTTGATACCCGAGAAAGGACATAGGCTACTTTTTACCCCGGGACATAGGATAGGTTTTATCCCGGAAATCCCACGGGAACGGGAACTATGCGGGTTTTACTTTGACTGCGCGGGCGAAGCCGCGGGCGGAAAGCTAGTATATTATAAATCATAGTACACTGTATGTGTAAAATACCTACATATATTTAATTTTTACAAAATTCTCTGTATATTAATGATATTTCATTTCAAAAATGACCTAATTACACAGCTAGCGTTAAAATTTTATAACAAGGATGTAATTTCTGTGCATAAGCGATTTCAAGTACCTACCTACCCATCTATAATCTTTCAAGACCTTGTAAAAGCCAGAACAATTACTAATAATAGTTCCATGGTTACAAATTAAAGGCTAACCTAGATAAGTTTCAGTAAACAGTGGTAGCTCGATTAATATTTCATGAACGGAATACAAACGAATCAAACGCTAGTTCGGCTCGAATATTCCTTTATTCTACAGTACGTTCCGGCTCATATAGTCATATGAAAATGCATCGAAAGAACAAATCCCAGATATAGAGGTTTACCTCGTCCCACTAACAGAGGTAATTCAGTGCCAAAGTGTTGGGACCTCAGCAGCAGCATGAGTTCCAGTTATGGAGGTTTCTCACTTATCCTGTATCCAGGTCCCACTTAACCAAGTTTCACTGTAATATAATATAGCCTATATATATTACTCGTGGATAATGTATTCATTACAATCAAACAAACAAAGTTTTCCTCTTTATAATATTAGTGTAGACAAACTTGACTAGACTACATTTAATCACTTTTTGTAATAGAGACACCTGGCGGCAGTATTCAGAACTAGTGAACACCGTGGTTTCTGAAATACACGGGAAATTCACAACCATAAATCAGAAGCCTTTAACTTGTTGTTGTATATCCAGATAGCGTTACTTTAGAAAAACACGATTCTAAAAGGCACTATTGAAGTTGCAAAGGGCCCAAACTAAATATTCAATGGAGTCGTTTGAATAAGTCGTATAAGATTGTATGTTAAAGCTATAACTATCAAAATCTAATAAAATAAATTTTTGAAGAGTGTTGCATGACCCTAAACACTCATACGGGTAATATGTCTCGTGTAAATTATATTTACATAAGTATTATGTATTATAATTTACATTATAGGAAATCGGTTCAGCCGTTCTCAAGTCATCGAGTTATGCGCTTACCTTATTTTTAACCGACTTCAAAAAAAGGAGGAGGTTATCAATTCGGCCGGTATGTTTTTTTTTCTTTTTTTATGTATGTACACCGATTACTCCAAGGTTTCTGAACCGATTTACGTGATTCTTTTTTTGTTCGATGCGGGATGGTGTCGAATTGGTCCCATAAAAATTTTATTCGGATAGGCCCAGTAGTTTTTATTTTATGAGCATTTTTGTCTGTATTTGTAAATGTTGCAAGTGCAAGTTTGAAGTCGGTTGTTTTTAACGCAGTTATCACTTGTTAGGTATTCATTTTTATTATACTATAAAAAGATTTGAAATAATAAAGCTTTCATTGAGTTTATAAACTGCTACGAACGCTACGAACGAAGACAAATCGAATAAAAAAATATCCTCAATCGAAACTCAAAAATATATTTATACTGTGTCAATAGTATGGTGTATTGTCCATTGAACTGTTATAATACCGAATTACAGAATAATATAATAGGTACTACCAAGAAGCTTATATCTAATACACTGGAGATTGCACTATGACCATTAAATTGTAACAAGAAAATATGACATTGAATGACGCCTGTATGTTTTTTTATCCCTTTCACACCTAACTTGGCAAGTTGGTGTGAAAGGGATAAAAAAACATACAGGCGTCATTAAACGTCATATTTTCTTGTTACAAGTTAATGGTCATAGTGCAATCTCCAGTGTATTAGATAAAAGCTTCTTGGGTACTACAGTCGACTCTCGTTAATTCGAAACTCGAGGGACTCTCAAAATATTACGAATTATCAAGAGTTTGAAATATCAAATGGTTCGAAATTTGTGAGAAAAAATAAATAAAACTTCGAATTATTAATTGTTAATCAATTATTATTTATTAAATGCTATTCCACAGTAACCGAATGATAACTAAACATACCAATTCGTGAGAAGTGTAAACTGTAAAGTCAAACTAATCATAACAAAAACAACGGCTCATTGAACAAGTTTGGACTTGTCGCAAAATATACCTACCTGACTACCTGCTTACAATCTTTCCGCCTCTTTCTCTATGCAACTTTGAATTGTAGAGTGGTGGACGCCGATGAGTTCGAATTAACGCGTCGTTTTGTTTTAAAGTACCTAATGATATTTTCATTCGAATTACCAAGTGTACAAGTCTATATAACTGCGTTAAAAACAACCGACTTCAAACTTGCACTTGCAACATTTATAAATACAGACAAAAATGCTCATAAAATAAAAACTACTGGGCCTATCCGAATAAAATTTTTATGGGACCAATTCGACACCATCCCTCATCGAACAAAAAAAGAATCACGTAAATCGGTTCAGAAACCTCGGAGTAATCGGTGTACATACATAAAAAAAAAAAAAAAACATACCAGCCGAATTGATAACCTCCTCCTTTTTTTGAAGTCGGTTAAAAAGAATAAAACATGGCCATATTCGCTGTTCGGTATCCACTCGGATACCTAGTAATAATTTACGAAACACTTTAAGCAGATACTGCAAAGTATTGTTATAAAATATGGTCATGTTCGTCCCATCATAATTAGTGATAAATTTGTGTGCAATGAAATAATTGCAGTCGTTATTCAAAAGGACTTTATTAATGTTAAATTACAAATTCAGAGATACGACTACCGTTTTAAATGCGTTTCGTTGGCTTTTTCTTTGTTTTTTGTTTATTCACAATTTTCTTTGGTTTCTTAGTGACTTTTCCCTTTTCCTTTTGTGTTTTAACGTTCCGCGTCATCATATTCTTGAATTTATAAAAGCCTTCCTCTTTAATATTACTATTCCTGGTAACGCGTTTCATAACCTCTTCATTGGGTTTTGAAACCATTTTATTTTTGTTTTGTTGCTTTTCAACTTCATTATCTTTTAGTTTAGTGTCTTTAGTCATGATTGAATTCACGTTAGCTTAAAGATAATTATCGACGGATTATAAATCGTCATTATAATAAGCCAACGGGATTGCAAATTTTCCTTGTCAAAATCATTGACTTTGGTCAGTTTGTTTTTGGTTATGAAGAGGAAAGAGTTTTTAAGTAGGTATCGATTAATTTATGGTTTATAAATACACTTTTGATTTTTAATTTACATGAAAAGTACATGCATAAATTTGTGAGATGTATTTAATATTGTTACTCTTCATAATCGTAACATTATAATGCTTTAAGAAGACACTGATTTCAGCTACTACAGGTTTCTTGTTTGATTTTTATAAAATCAAACCTAGGCTACGTTTTTATTAATTACCTACGCTACTAAACTGCGAAAAATTATGCACCAACAGAGCTCCAATATGTCTAAAAATAGAACCTGTTAAAAATATTATTCATTTCTATTGATTTCTCCTTGGAAGCACAACATGCCACAGTAATGTTTGACAGGGTACAGCTAGTCCATACTTAATATTATAAATGCGAAAGTGACTCTGTCTGTCTGTCTGTTACTCAATCACGCCTAAACTACTGAACCAATTTTCATGAAATTTGGTATGGAGATATTTTGATGCCCGAGAAAGGACATAGGCTACTTTTTATCCCGGGAAAATGACGCAATCCCGGAAATCCCACGGGAACGGGAACTATGCGGGTTTTTCTTTGACTGCGCGTGCGAAGCCGCGGGCGGAAACCTAGTAGTCTATATACCTACTGCTAGTTAATAACTAGTACGACTATTAAAAACTTACTCCAAACATGCACACTCCATCCGTGTTGTTTTTCCTCCTCACTATGCCCCGCCTCCTGCATTTGTGCTGCTGCCTCTCCCTCCGGTAGCGTCCTCCAACGTTTGAGCAGCTCTTTGGTTTTATCTTTGGTCTTATCGCATGCCTGCTTCCAGTTTGTGAAGTATTTGCGTGATACCTTCGGACTGAGGGATGCTTTTGAGTCCTGCCTGTGGAGAATAAAGCAGATTAATATCGCAACGGTAGTGTTTCTGTAATGTTCTTCAAAAATATACTTGATAATTATCAATTCTTCATATAAATCACATTTTATATAAGGAGGATTAAGTTTTTGAAGACTTAATTATCTTGTTTGAGATGCGATGATTTTTATGATAATTATTTTTAAAATAATCAAGTTTAAAAAAATCAATGTCATTAATCGTGGTAAGATCGCAAAAGTTTGGTTAGATTGAACATTGCCAATTGTCAATTTTTTGTACAAAAAATAATTGTTATACACATTTTATAGATTCTTACAGGTTACGAAACGCAAATAGCCCCATTTACATAAATGAGAAACATTTACCCTTTGCAATAACAATAATCTTTGCTCATCTCACTGTTTACAATAAAATTTAATGACTTTGTGATACCCTGATAATGCCATTTTACCTGGAGTTCGTAAAGCTGGTCTGTTTTATTAATAACATATGAATAGGTATATGTTTTATTTGCATTTCAGTTTTTTATGGAGAAAATTCAAGTCTACGGCCTACGGGTCTACGAGCACCTCTTCAATTCAACCCAATGGCATAATTATCCGTTTATAGGTTTAGACCTCATAGGAATATGGCCCTGGATTGTGGCTTGTACATGTGCTGTGTGTCTTACAGTATATCATAATTCTAAACCAATGGAGCATTCGTAATATTGAATGATCTTTTATAAGTATGAATCTAAAATCTAAACATGACATTAAACTTTCTGGAAATTACACCAATTTTAGATTCTACTGAACCGAAACCTGTAATTTTGTATACAGTTAGATCAATTTAAATATAGGCTTGTTAACCAACCCACTGCCCAATTTAGATCAATCTAATGCCACTTCATTGTTACGTGCATTAAGCTAAACAATATTATGCAAATGAAGTATATGATGCCAATGATGGCTTTCGCATTACTAGTGATTAACTGCCTAGATTAGCTTATAAAATCATAATTTAGTTGTTAGTTATATTGTTGCTATATGTAATTTTTTTTAAATGCAGGAATGCATGTGCTTTGTAAGTCAAACGTATTGAATATGAAGTAGTATACAGTTATTATGATAGTAATTTTCGATGGATAGATGTTAAAATTTACAAGCTTTAAAAAGTAAAAAGAAAGATAATATAAAATTAGACAACACATATTTTCAACCTTTGCATTAAAACTACGTAAATTCGCGTCATAGTATAATCCGAGATAAAATAAAAGATATCTTGGAGGCGGGACAATCCGCAATCTTATATTTTTATCTTATCTCACTTATGCAATATTTGACATGTTTTTTCCTCAAAGCAAATTTACATATCTATACGTATCATCAATGTTTTGGTCGATAGTCACGGTGATGTGAAAACACTTTGATTTGCAAATAATAGGAGCGGTCACATTGGCGATCTATAAAGATTCGATTTCAGAGACAACTAATCGAGGTAGAGTAATGTCATGCCTGTAACAATATGGTAAATAAATTTCAGAAATTATAACGTTATGACTCCACTTTTATAGAACTTTAAATTATGACAAAATAGGCATAATAATTCCCGCGGTGGAAACTGATATGTCTAAAATAAGAGAATGATAATACTATACAGGGTGTCCCACTATTGGTATACTAAGCGCGAAGAGACTTGTAGTTTAGCATACACTGATCACGTAAAAAATACTTAAACAACAAAACTACGTTAAAAATTTTTTGCTAAATTTTTGCTGAAAATCCATGTTTTCTTCTCTATCTTCGCGCAGCCGGCATATACCGCTTCGCTAATGTGAGCATTTTGTCTATGAAAACATAATCTTAAACGATAGCTCACGTGCTGGTGGTAAAGTTGGGCGGGTTGCTTGTTATGGGTGTACACATAGAGTTTTAAGAATTCATCTATTTGAATAAAAAAATGCGTCTGGAATTTTATACGTATTTTTTACGAACTCAGCGTATGCAAAACTATAACCTCCTTTGAGCTTAGTATACCAACAGTGGGACACCCTGTATATTATATACAATATCTTTAAATTTCTTGAAATTTTATTCGGTGGTGTTTGTGTTTAGTATATCTATGATTGAGTACAGCCTTATTATTTCCGGTGACTAAATATTTGTATTGATAAAAATAACTTATCTGTGATTCTTGTTCACGTTTTTATTTTAATAATGATTGATTCTTTTTGAATATATTTTCATAAAAACATGATAAATAAAAATATTATATCGCATAACCGTGACTAATTGGGTTTTTGTTAATTATATGAGACACTGTCTGTGTGTATATTTGTAGTCTAAATAAAAATAATTGATTTTAACGAAAAATTTTAGCCTATCTAAACATTAGGAAAATAATATGAATCTGAAGAGTTCTTTTGTTTGTATGTTTGAACGGCCTAATTTCGGGAATTGAATTATAATAAGCATTATTATTTACTTATGGAACTTAATTTCAAATTACAATTAATTACAAATAAACTATTCAAAATTATTAATTTGTAATATTCATTTATGGATCTTGGTAACCTATATTGGATTAGAGATGAATGTTTTGGTTGGTGGAGTAGGTACCTACACCAGAGTAAGGAATATGGGTCTCATGGATATTGTAAAATTTTATTTATGTTGGAAGTCACGAAGGAAAGTAACTCATAAATAATATAAGCTTTCTCAAGGGACAACACGCAGTTTCATTCGAATTATTCATTCAGAATTATTCAGAGACTAGTGTCTACCCGTAACTCAACGAAGATTCAAAATATTGTCCACATTCTCTACTTACGAATTACACTGTTTTTATTGTAAAATTGGTAAAAAATAAGACTCTACTTTAAATAGAGTTTACTTGTTATCGACAAGGCGCAATTATTTATCGCAAAATAATTCGCAGTTTTGTCTCATTATGCATTGTAATATTCTGAATATTGACATTAGGTAACTACTGTAACTATTTTTAAATTATTCTCAAAGTATATTTCATTGGTTAAATGTTGTGATCATAAATTTTACCTAATACAGTCACACTTATTCCTCAATGTTCACAATACGTACGCGGAAGAGTATATATACACTATACAATCGTCATAAAAACTTACTAACGACTGCGCAAACAACCAAATAAACCATAATATTGTAGGAAAAATGTTATTTTCTATTAAAACAGTTTTTATTGTGAGTCTGCACATGAATTTTACAGGAAATTCATAAACTACTGCTGTGACATATTATGTATTTGCTCCATTTCACTCGAAACGTGTTTTGAACGTTTCTGATAAGAATGCATTGCTTGCTCAGTATAGAGATTAGAAATATTTACGGCTTGAATATTGAATAAATAGCCAATGTATTTTTAAATTAGTCGATTAAGTAAGATGTTTACATACCTAGCTGATAATTGTATTAAATTTATTTTGTAGCTGTTAATCCCAAAATATTGTTTGGAAAGCTGTCCTGGCAAACGTTGTTCTACCGTAGGTACTCTTATCACTTAGGGGTATAAAAAATAGATGGGCCGATTCTCAGATCTACCCGATACACACAAAATTTCATGAGAATCGGTCCAGCCGTTTTGGAGGAATATGGTAACTAACATTGTGAAGAGAATTTTATACAGATAGAGATTTAATGGTTCAAACATACAATTTACCCCACATGTAACAAATCCTATGATTCGATGTTTCTCACGTCTGATTGTGTCGCACAAATACCACAACTTCGTCACTGCACAAAAACGTTTGTTAATAAAATCTATCCTCATAAACTTATATATCAATATTGTTCTGGTGTACGTCATGAATCATGATGCATTGGAGATCCGTATCTTATCAATAAAAAAAGCTACTAAGTTAAATACATCCACCGATGTTTTTCTCTACGGCAATTAAAATAGATTCACAGTCTTAGTCTAAGGTTCGTTTGTTAAAGGGTGTATTTGATAAGAAAACGTAACTTTCAGACTTAAAATATATAGATACAGAAAAAAAGTATATTTTTTTCTGAATTAAAGTAAAAAAAGTATATTTTTGAAATGTATGTACCATTTCACAATTTATTAAAACCATCCCTACTTTGATTTATTCTTTGTCATTAAAAATGATAAAATTAATAAGACTACATATTGTACGATAAGTTATTTCAATAACTATTTATTTTGTTCAGAACTCGACATTGCTAATTATATTCTTACTTGATAGTTTTATTTGATTGATATGATAATGAGATTTAGTTATTAAACAATAAGGTGAATGACATGTTTGGTATAAAAATCTATTAAAAGGTAATTAATGTTAAAAATGACTAAAGTGTGACACATCAATTACACCACTAAGATATGATTAATAGATTATTAATTTATTTTACCTATATCATTTGATATCCATTTAAAGTAGATTTACCTGAAGCATTATAATTTTAATTGATCCAAAATTCCCTTAATTTATATAACATAAAGTTCATATTCAACCGTTAACATTTTTATAAACTCTTCTTGTTTAAAAATAAATAATATACCTTAAAGAGTAAACAAACTGCAGGACCCACTAGAGACTACTTTCTTTGAGACGAAACAAATATTGCTGCGAAATATTCTGGAGACTTCTGACATTTAATTTTAGGCTTTCGTTTAATTTATTTTTATACTCATAGTACATTAGATAAATATTGTACATGTATCAAAACGTACTTATAAGATAATTCATGTGATTTATGTAATGATTTTTATTTGCACAATATAGTAGAAGATCCGAACATAAGTCGACCTTCACCGGCGTGATAATAGAATGAGACCAATTTTATAATAAATTTAGTCTATTAAAAAATGTATTAAAAATGGGTTTACTGGGAAAATCCTGGACAGGATATTTTTTAATTAATTATTAAAAAATCTTTTATTTTCATTTTTTATTAATTGCAGTTTCGAGATAATAAAACAATTTTGTAATAAAACAGCGCTGACATAATTTTTTTTTTATCATCCTATCAAGTGAAAGTAACTGGTACCTGTTTATAGCTGCCAACCTAGCCGTTTGTCCCGGTAAATATTAGAAAACGACTATGACTGCACATTCTGTAGGTTTCATACTTTAAGTCTATTATAATTTTTTTTATTATCTTGATACTGCAATTAATTAAAAAAAAATGTTTTTTTTTAAATTCATTAAAAATGTCCTGTCCATGATTTTCCCAGCAAACCCATTTTTAATACATTTTTTAATACATTAAATTTATTATAAAATTGGTCTCATTCTATTATCACGCCGGTGAAGGTCGACCTATATTTGGATCTTAGACTAATAGAATTGATAATAATATAATAATGGAAAATATATTTTTTTAACAGAAACTAAACCGCCTTCAAATTGTCAGAACTAGACAAACTTGAAACGGGACCAACCGGAATGCACCAGCTTTCAGATAAAAAAAGAATTATCAGAATCGGTTCACAAAGTCGGAAGTTCTGAGGAAACAAACTAAAAAAAAAAATACAGTTGAATTGAGAATCTTCTTATTTTTTTAAGTCTATAAGGACATTTAAGTTTTAACACTATGCGGGGTAATTAACAACGGATATGTTGCAGTTTTTCAGAGAAGATGGGTTCGGAAGATAACAACAGGAAGGGTCGAACATGGGACCAGAGATCACACTTCGAACATTACAAAGACGTGATAATGATCATCTATTAGCTTTTGCTGGTGTATTTTCTAAACGAATTAAACATGAAACCTGATTTTTGCAAAACGGACTGTGTTTTACAACAATTTATCTTTATATTTTATGTGCTCTTATTATCTATTTAATATTCAATGATTTTATCAGTTTGTATGCAACAACATCAGATAACGGTTTATATAAAAAAATGGCAGACTATAAATAGATATTTTGCGGTGAAACTAGTTTAGCAATGTATGTTTTATAACAAACAAATTTATTAAGGTGCAGTTCTATAAAACGATAATTAAGATTTTCGAATCCTTCTAATGTTTGTCTTTAGCTATTAAATATTTATTTGAATTTGTTTGTATTCACAGTGACTGACATTAAATTTCTGCTTTATATTTTTACTAAAAACTTCATACAAAATGTCATCAATTAATAATTGCACCTTGTGTTTCTTGTACAGGTTTTACATATTTGCAAAAGTAGCTTAACCGATAATCTCAAAACGATGGAAGGTTCTCGTAGCATTTTTTACCTGTCAAGCGTTTCCTTCGACGTGTCGCTAGCCCTGGACAATTTCCTCTGCCTCAAGCTGCCATCATCACTGGGTGACTTCTCTGGTGGTAGTTTCAGCTCCTTCTCCTGTTTGCCAGACTTGCTTGCTTCTTCGTTCTTTACCTTCACGGGCGACAGGCTGCCCGGCTTGTCATGCCGTTTCATCTCCATATTTCAGTGTTTGACCACATCCTGGCTCTTTACCTAAAACAATAAATAAATAATATTTTATTCATCTCCTGTATAAAGTTCATACTGGCAACATAAGAAACGGGGAGACATCGGAAAAGGAGTACAAATTGAGGAGTCATCGTGTTATTAATCTCGATCTCTTATAACAATGCTCTGTATCAATAAATAGATTATAGATCTCGCCCTTTTTTTTTCCAAAAACAAAAGCACTTATATTACAGTATAATTAAACAAAAATCTAGAGTTTCATTATGTACATAAGTTGGTAGGTATCTCATTTATACATAATGCTCATTAGCTATCTTAGCATTATATCACAATGAAATTTTGAACAGATTCAAGATTAACATATAAGCCGTAGGGTACTCATTTCCTCAAATAACCTCCGAGCAAGCGGCTAGTTAATAAAACTTTTAGAGCAATAAGAAAGTATAAAATAAAAAATATAAATAAATTCCGCTTGTTTTATATTGTATTGGATGCATAGATGTTTTTGACATCAAGCAATTAATATTCTGCATTTATAGCTATACCTATATTAAATCTGATGTTTTGTACACAACATAATTATTATATAGATTGGATGAGCTTACTAAACTTTAGTAATTATCATTTTTAATCTGCGTGCTTTAGACAGTTACCCAGTTGTTTTGCGAAAATTGTTTTATAAATTTAAATTTATGTTTTAGAAGTATTTCACACAATATACACCCCTCATGTCAGCGATATTTAAAATTCACTCCCATTTATAGTCTACTCAGCGTTTTTCAAACGTTGATAAATTACAACAGAAATGCTAATAGAATTTTGATGAAAATTACACGCAACGAATGAACACGGCGTGAACAATAATGTTTAAAAATTGGTGGTAACTCATACACATATTGTAAAATTTCCTTTTAAATGATTAGTACAAATTTGTATATATTATTAAGTCTATAACAAAATAATCGAGTATAAAATTTTATTTTGTCAAATAAAAGATGGAAACAACAGCTGAAAATAACTTTTGGATGCATAATTTGAAATCAAAACTAGATCAGTTAAAAACATCGACTAATATATTTTCCATCACAGATAGGTTTCAACCAAGTTAAACCTGTCTGGATCGAGTGGTCGGATAAAATAATTGGGACAGATTGAAGTGTGAATTATTGAAACTTCGACGTTGTCAGCCCACATAGGGATTGAGATGGCGCAGGGGCGTATCGTGATAGGAATTTATTCGTTTCTTTTATATTTGTAGAGTATGTAAGAAAGAAGATTTAAGGGTGCACCTAGTTTGTTAAAATGTGTAGTAGTAGTATTAGTTTTATATGTCTGTGAGATAGGCATTTTGTCATTTTTTTTGAAAATTTGAAAGTATAATTGTTTAAAATAATCCACTACACTCTTTAAACTCAACTTGTGGTGAGTGCATTAAATGAAAATTGCATTATCGAATAAAAGGTATTTACCTTACCTAGTAAAACTAATCTATGTTTTGATTACCATATACCACGAACTACGCAACCACAGGCTGATATCGCAAAAAGGTTCCCATAAATTCGACTCTGGAATGGACACGTTTGTTTTGCTGTATAAAATATGCAAATAGGAGGCCTCTTGGTAGCGTCACCAGCAACATATGGCAACTTTTACTGCCGAAAAACAAAACTGTACATAATATAATATAATAGTATACGTACGGGTTTGTTTTACTACGTATTATGCAAGGTCGTTAAAACGGTATGTCGCGGAGTTGAAATTAAAAAAGTAACGCGACCACAGACATGTATATTAAGTAGACAACGCAAGTACCGCGATCTGTATGAAAACCAAGCGTGTCATATTTTTTGTACTGACCTTGACGCGTTATGACGTCACGAGTGCTTTTTAGTGATGGGAATTTCATTTTACGCTAAATCGATTAGGGACGACACTCGCGCGGCGATTCTAGTATATATCGTTTTCAGTATATCAATTGTCGGATAGGCTGTTTTTGTCAATAGTCGAAGCTTTTTTCCTTCAACAAAGCTGGCTTCATTAAAATGTTAAGAGCAAATTGTGCTATATTTTGTTGGAAACCAATCTTTATGTCCCGTTGCATCGATCCATTTTTCTTTTATGTTCGGGTTACTTGGAAAACTGAAAAAACAAACATAGTCTAAGCAATAAGGAGTTTTCTTAAAAAACTCCCAAGATGACACTTTAACTAATGGCGTCCATGTCCATATTTATTTTTAGTACCTTTGTATTAAAATACTTAAAAGTTCTAGGTCAAGTCGTATTAAATGACAAAAAAAATCTATGCCTTTTTTTTCTGAAAAATTGCTCCTTCAAATTATCATTTTTCTGTCCGATTATAAAATCGATTAGAATCGAGAACTGTTGCATCAAATGAACATCACTAACCACAAAATTGGACAGAAAAATGAGAACAGAAAAATGAGAAGACGCTATTCATTGCTTGTTATCATACGACGCGATCTTTACCGTGCCAAGTAAAAGCCGCAATGTATTCCGAATCATTTCGTATGATTTGGTATCCGTGTTTGTCACGATCGTTTTCCACAGATATTCTTTATTTGATTTTAAAATAAATAGTGCATATTCTGATTAGAAAATTACTTACCGGTGGAAGGAAACATCTCTGCTAACTCGGCAACTCACAGCTGTGGAGTTTCTACAGTTTATAACGGCGCAATTCGGCATTTTACTTTATTCAGCTTCACGTCTTTCCTTGGCGAACTGCAAGCGCGGACTGAGTGTAGGCCAGCGTCAAGTAAGTTTCATAAGCTTAGTTTGGACACGGAAAGTACATACACTCGCTTAGTCTATCTTGATACATGTCTGTGAACGCGACCATGTTTTTATTGGTTCGCTTCACGCCCCATTGTTCCTGCAATATTGCTTTTAACATGGAAATCGAACGCCGTGTTTATTTACAATGGAAATATAATCAGATTTACCGGGAATTGTAACGTTCCAGCGCGATATGGGCGTAAAAAAACAATTTTAAATGAGTTGTGCATTGTCATATTATGTGGACATCATTTCATTATGACCTATATTTCAGTTCTTTTTGTCGTACAATTTTGTTTGTGTTTCTTTTTTGTTTCAGAGAGGAAATAGGTTATACCCATAGGTTATACCTAAATCTTAATTCGTAGTCTGTGAAAACTGTTTGTTATTATTTTATTTGTTTGAGCAACTTTACATTACCATCAGCAAAGACGGGAGCAGTCATGACGTACCTAAAAGAAAGTATCCTGAGATTTTGATTGTATAAAAAAGTCTGTCAAACATTGTTATGCATTGTATAATCGTATGGCTTCATAGTTCATAGATAGAGTTTATATTATCTTGTATAACACAGTAAACTACTTTATAGGCGATGTCTACAGCAATGGCTGTACTAAAGTTTCTTAACTAAGTCCTTTCATTGAAGTGCTCGGTTAACTCTATTTACTGTCCTTGGTTTGAATAACATTCACAATAACTTGGTGTTAACTTTAGGGATTGTCTAGTTAGAATTATTAATACTTTGGAGTATTAGATCTTGTAATTCGATAATACGGTTATGGAATCATGGAAAAGCCTTTTCAGAGAAATGATTGGAAATTAATGAAATTCTATTTTGAAATTAACACAGGATTTTAAATATTTTTTAGAATTGTATTGGATATTTTATGATAGTTTTTATTTCATTCGTATAAATTATGGATGATTAAATAGTAACTTAATTTTCTCTTTACACGGTAGGTACCTATATACATATCGTGTTTCCACTATCAATCAATCTACACCTTATATTACACAAAATAATTTATTCTCTTTTAATTATAACATATTATAGTTATTTCGTACATCATAATATTTTACAAAATTTTCAGCGGATGGTATTCTCATGAAAATGTAAAGTATGCAAAAGTTTAGTGACGTTAACATGAGCGCTTTTGAGAGGATGTCAGTCAAGTTGACTACCTACTGCACCACACTGCATTTCACTGTTCTCATGTTTTTCATTCGTAAAAGGTTATTTGCCTTCGTATTTAGATACTTGTATAAGATATAAGAAGCATTAGATTATAATTTCAAATAAGTAGATTTGAAATTTCTTATTGAAATCAAGAGTGATTTATTGAGCATTTTGAAGAATTTTATCATCTTTGTTGCTACAAAGAACTTTTGATTATTTAGACATAGACTTTGGTATCGAAAAAGGAAACAATGCGATCTCAAAATGGTTACATCAACATAGGATAGAAAAATGGTCAACGTTGTTTTTCAGCGGCTTCTATTCAAGTATGAATAAAATTAGATGATGAAAAAGGGTTGGGTTTGAAATATAGAATTCTCGGTTTTACACTTTACGTGAAAAATTGTACACCACGAAATATAAATAGGCTGGGGCTTTATTTTGTCAGGTAAGTGCGTGCATAAATCCATGTCAAAGCATTTTGAACGTTCATTCCTTTAAAATAAGTCGCTTTGCATATTACGGCACTTATTACAATTTATTCAACACACTTACATAAAGTGGAAGTAAGAATATTTGAAAAGGTTTAATAACGAGGTAAAATAAATGGGTCGCTGCTTGACCTGTAGCTCATTCAGCACCTAGTTTCATTGTTTAACTCTTTATAGGTGCCACAAGTTAATGACATCCGAGCCTTGTTGCTGCGTCACTTTATGGGTCTTTTATCTTCAGCCTTTTTATCTACGTAAGAACCATTATTACGTGAAGTTCGTTAAAGCCGCAGCGAAAAGACAGTTGTCAAAATAAGGTAATGCGTTCCTTGGGAGTTGGGATAATTAATTACTGCGACACTTTTAAGAATTTTTCTTTACTTTTTTGTGCGGACGATATTACGTTTTTGAATGCTTCTAAAATCCTATTAACGTATATTCCTTCTATCATAGTGTATAGCCAAAATTACAAAAAGGATGGAGATTAAAACTACTTTTCAGATTAATTACAATAGTATTTGTAAAATAAATTTGTATATTCTCTATAACAAAATTCTATCGAAATAATCCTTTGAAATGGAAAATAAAATCTCTATCAATATTAAAATAAACAGCACATAATCCAAAGTAAGCACAGGCGTTAATGCGCTCCGTGCCGGGATTAAGTTATCGGCAGGCAATAGGTGAAACGATAAGCCATGAAAAATGAGTGCTTACTTATGCTTAAATAAATTACTATATAACTTTATAGACTTATCCTGATATATGTTTCCGGGGTGAGTTAGTATGGTAGACTAAATAACGTTTTATTGGTAGAATTTATAGAAATGAAAATGAAATAAATTTATTTGTCCATTTACGTTTTACAATAAATGTACCTACGACAGTGGATCCCAAACTAAGTGAAATACTTGTGTCTCGGGACCCTGAGTTATATTGTTTTATATTTCGAAGTAGAGAACAAACCCGTAGAAATGAGAAATAACTGGTAAGAGAGAGGTTCCCGACAATATTATTTGAATACCGTAGGTTTATTAACGTGCGATCAAACTTTAATTTGTAAATTTAAGTTTGATCGCACGTCTTCTCATTTCTATATAGAATAAAGAGTCATAGAGAGTCATAGAGATATAGATTATAGAGTTATAGAGCTGTATCTACCTTTTCCGTTTATTTCAGCCATAACGCTTACTATGCGCCTACTATATACATATATACTAAAGCAAATATCTATAGACCCCATATATAGGGAACAGAGCAGTAACAGTATATGCATTTAACCTGGCTATACATAGCCCACATTTTATTGGCTTTGTCGAGTACTATTCAACGCAATCTTTTAGCGCTCAGGTGGAAACAAAAATTCGGTTTTATTCAGATAAACGCGGAATAAATGTTAATGGTTTACTGAACTGTGAAACTGCAGTGGCGCTGCAGATTTCAATCAGATGATGATAAATTTGTTCAGTTAAATGTCGAGTAGTTTTCTAGTGATTAAATGTGGCGGATTTCTGGGCAGCAAATTGTTGAATTTGTTTTACCGTTATATTTATTTAATGTAAAACTTTTAGAATTTTTATATTTGAATTTTTATTTTTTCCGTAGCAAAAGTGTTTAAAGTAATTGCTATATTAATTAAAATCTTTTACAGACGTGTCTGTTTTTGCATACCGTTTGCATTTTGTCACACAAGTGGCATACTTTTCAAATCTAATTCACATAGTTTAATTTAATTACAATACATTTAAATGTAACATCTGCGTTTGCTGTAAATGTTTATGGACGAAGTTTTTGGGAGCGGCACATATGCTCGCTTTCCTGCGATTCGCATAAAGATGAGGAATAAGTGGGGAAGGTAAATACGGTTTATTTTTCTTTTTACCTTATTGTAGGTATACATTTTCAAGATGCATTGTTCAATTTGAAAAATGTAACTAGTTAGGTATTGTACTGCTTATCATATAAAGTATGTTTACAAGGTAATAATATTATAGAAATTGCTAATACACTCTTGATTCTTAATATGATACGAGTACGATTTTGTTATCTTAATATTTTTTGTTGTAAAGGATGTGTGAAGAGAAGAAGAGTTTTTAATACATTATCTATCTATTTAATTATTGACATATATCTATCTATTTAATTATTGACATCATCTATGTAAACAATATAGCTTTTTCATGCATCTTGTGAGCCTTTAATAAGAACCTATTTCGTATCGTTATAGTATCAAGTTCCATAACTCCATATCACGCTATCCGCAGTGGGAACATTTTTCATTCTGGGGATTTTCAGCGGTTGGATGAATGACGTAATAACCTCTGGTACAAACGAGCCAGTGGTATAACGTTTTGAAAATGTTTGAATAGCGATAAAACGGTTAAACGATTATTAAATTTGCCAAGGGATAAGGTCAAATGGCGAAATTGTAACTGTGAAACTGTCATGTTTGTAAAGAAATTAATAGACATGTGTAATCAATATACATGTAGATGTTAGAGATCTTATTTGGTACAGAATTTAAATAGTTCTAATATACCTAAATAGTCTTTGGATATGAAGTCTGTAAATTGAAAATACAATGATAAAGGTATGCTGAAAATCGGAACGATGATGATGATGGCACTCGAATGTAGTAATAAAAATAAAAAAAATGTAATTTTCTTCAAAAACTTTCAGTTACGTGAATACAATGTGAACGTAATTTTTTATTAAGTAGTATTTTTTTTATTAAGTAAGTAAATAAGATTTTTCACTGCTACCAAATGTCGAAGCTTTTCCCATAACGGTGCCAACGTTAAAATGCTCGTAAGGAAACTATTAAACATTATAATGGGTTACTTAAATACGTTTAGGGTACAAGCGGTTACATTCTCGTTTATACAATATTTGGCGAGGTAGGATTCGGTAGCATACTTTAGTTACCGCAGTATTTATGAAGACATTTTACGGCAATATGCTGGGATTAGGTTGAACGCTTTTCTAAAAATTTTGCTACATTTTTCGGTGCATTTCGTTATTTATATACGAATATGTTTTTACTGGTATGAAGATAAAGTTAAGAAATTAAAGCAAATGAATTCATTCCTAAAAAAAATGCTTTTTAGAAGTAACTAAAAAAAAAAGACAAACAATGCATCTTCATAAACTTTTATTGAAAATAGGTTATTATAATAGAGCATTTTTCACATCAGCTCTTAATCAGAAACAGCAAACAGTTTAAAATCTCAAGTCTACACTCAAATAATAAACAAAAACATTCATACTTCATGTATTTTACACACAGGATGGCTGAAGGTACAAAAAGCGAAGACAATGCTAGTAAAAGTCGAATGAACTTCCGGGTCAAGCGCCTGACCTACATGCGACATCTTGTCCTAAACTCTGCTTTACCTTTCGATTCTGAACTTAATTGTTTAGTTTACAATGTTGATGAACGTTTAATGTAACGATAATAAGGTAAGGTAAAAGCATGTCCTGGTTTGCATTAATATCGAAATTTACTAATATAGGTATGTATTCTTTTCATCACTCCTTTCACTACTTGAGCCAAAACTTTCATGTTTCTTTAATTATTTTTGCAAGATTGTAATAATTTATCTCTTTAATACACAAAGTCCATAAAATCAGAATAGGTGCATAAAGTTTTTTGCGTTCCTTCACTATCTAAGCATGACAACAAAATAAGATTTGATATCTCATTTTAGACTGTTTTGTAAACAAGGAAATGAAAAAGTTCGGAAGATAAACTTGGTTTAGTGCTCCTGGTGACGTAGTTTTCACAAAAGTAAGCATCAAAGTCGTATTCTTGAGCTTTTGTTTCGCTTGTTTGTTTGCGAATAGCAGAGAGAATAAATACAGAGTTTTGGATTATTTACGCGGATTTTTTTATGAGAAAATATTTACAATATTGAAGCTCAAAATTAATTATTTGCACCTATTGGTAAACTCTAATGGGATTGACCATACATAATATGTTTTCAGGTACCAGTAATAATGTAGAAATTCTATTGATATAATGTTGACCACAAACTGAAAAATACAACACATCATATTTCTCACAATGCAATCTAGGAAATATCTAATATAAACGAGTAAATAAAGCTTCAATTCGAAATAGCAATACTGCACGCTCCTTGAATCACAACAACTCGAGGCACGGTTAAGAATTCCCCATTTTCTTCGTGACATGACATTCCTTTTCTGACATTATTCCAAGTATGTCCAAGTCCAAGTCCAAGTATGTCCAAGTCGCTGAGAAGTTGAAAGCGACGTAATTCATGTTTTACCCTTCGTAATTTTCTTTACATATCTGCGTGTCAATTGATTGAAAACTTACAAAATAGACAAGTCACGTACGTAGTAAGAGCAGCAGTAACAGCCTTTATAATAATACCCTAAAAATATCACAATGGTTCGAATATATTTTTTAAACATTCCGCAGCCATTATCACTCGCTGTTGAACGTTCCATGAAAACACAAAGAAAAAAGGCTTCAATATTGCAAGTCATTGATCGTTTAGTCGCATTCAGCCTTCTTACGGCTTACCTGTAAATCGATAAAGTATCCAACACTGACCTATAAATATTTCTTTGTGATACGTGCCTTTCCCCTGCTTTACATTATTGGCCTATTGCCTGATTATCTTACGAAACATACGTGCCTAGATTAGGTAATAGACCAGGGTCGATAATTTTTGAAACAAAAAAAAAATAGTAGTAGGATGAAACCCATTAGAAAAGGAGGGGAATGTGATAAAAATTAAAGGAAAAATAAATTACAGACAATCCGAGTTCGGGAAGTGGGAGGGGGGGGGGGGGCTTCTAAGGCTAAAAAATGGTTTCTCTTGATTTCCGACAAAACTACAAGTCCTATGGAAAAAAGTTCAATGGCAAAGTTGTAGGTAATAAAAAGTTCTACAACTTTTGTATTCGCAATTTTTTCACATAACCTCAAAATTTAGATGAAAAATTCAAAAAACCAAGTTTTTGGTTTTTTATTTATATCTTTTTCAAAAAAAAAATTTTCTACGATATTTGGTGAAAACTTACCTTATTATGTCCCAAATACACTGTAATTTATTTGATTGAAAATATTTATTTTTTCGCCTTATTTTATCGTATAGGAGGTATCAACGTTGACAAGAGAGAATTTTAGTATAGTTGGTTCTTTGATATGATTGAGATTCTCTTGCTATTTCGGTTATAGTCCGGGCTGTCTGGCTGGCCGCAGTGGTTGCGTTTATTAGTGCGCATCTTATCTGCACAGGAAAATATCCTTAATTTAAAGTCATTTTTTAACGCGTAATTTTTAATCTTTTGCCTTTAGATAGATCCATCAGACAATTTTTTTATTGCAAGACGTTTTTTTCGTTGTTAAATAGGTGCCAGACGCAATTTTTATTTCAAAATAATTAAAATATCATCGAAATAAGTGAAATTCCATCAACATGAGTCCCCGTGAAAGATAAGTAATCACTGTGTTACATATACTATATATAATATTCATTTTACTATTTACAATTTTTTTGCAACAATCTACCATGGTGCCTCCTTTTCCCAACGAACCTCAAATAGGACGTTAAAATAATATGTAAACTTGATAAAAACCAAATACATATCATCAAATTCATATTAATACCCAAAAGTGTAATAAATATGAAAGCATCTATTAAAAATATTAGTTTACTAATTATTTAATATAAGTATTAAAAAAGGATAATATAATATAAGTAATAAAGTTATTAGTTACTTATCTTTTAAGCGGACTCATGTTGATGTAATTTCACTTATTTCGATGACATTTTAATTATTTTAAATAAAAAATTGCGTATGGCACCCATTTAACAACGAATAAAACGTCTTGCAATAAAAAAATTATGTCTGATGGATCTATCTAAAGGCAAAAGATTAAAAATTACGCGTTAAAAAATGACTAAAGTTAAGTATATCTTCCTGTGCAGATAAGATGCGCACTAATAAACGCAACCACTACCGCCAGCCAGACTGCCCGGACTCTACCCGAAATAGCAAGAGAAACAGCATATCAAAAACCCAACTATACTAAAATGACTTTTTTTAAAACGTTGGTAGCTCCCGTACCATAACTTAATACCAAAAAAACAACCTAATTTTCAATCGAAAATTCTGACGTCAAAATATCAGCTTTTTTCAAAAAGTTTGGGGGCTTTTTGTTCGTTGAAATATCTAGTTTCTGATAGTGTAAAATATAATATACATTACCATAGTAAATTTACTCAGAAAATTCATACAAACAGTGTGATAATGAGCTTTTACTAAATCAGGCACACTTCTCGAACTCTATATTTTCTCTTGTATCGGCTTTTCGGTAACATTTCAAAAGAAAAAAATTCATCTGATCAAAGTAACGATACCACAGCTAACATTTGACAGCATGTTCATAAACAAAATGATGTCGATAAAAACATTTCAGGTCGTTTGAGAAATTTGCCTGACTTAGTGAAAGCTCATTATCACACTGTATGCATTTTCTGAGTAAATTTCCTATATTAATGTATATTATAATTTACACCATCAGAAAGTAGATATTTCAACGAACAAAAAGCCCCTAAAATTTTTGAAAAAAACTGATATTTTGACGTCAGAATTTTCGATTGAAAATTAGGTTGTTTTTTTGGTATTAAGTTGAAATAAGGCGAAAAAATAAATATTTTCAATCAAATAAATTACAGTGTATTTGGGACATAATAAAGTAAGTTTTCACCAAATTTCGTAGAAAAAAAAAATTTTGAAGTAGATAAAAATAAAAAACCAAAAATTTGGTTTTTTGAATTTTTCACCTAAATTTTGAGGTTATGTGAAAAAATTGTTAATTCAAAAGTTGTAGATCTTTTTATTACCTACAACTTTGCCATTGAACTTTTTTCCATAGGACTTGTAGTTTTGTCGGAATTTAAGAGAAACCATTTTTTAGCCTTAAAAGCTCCCCCCTTCCCACTTCCCGAACTCGGATTGTCTGTAATTTATTTTTCCTTTAATTTTTATCACATTCCCCTCCTTTTCTAATGGGTTTCATCCTACTACTATTTTTTTTAGGTTTTTATCATTTTGGAAGGGATTGGCCCCGGTGTAAAATACTGTTTTTTATTTATTTTGTGAAATTTATTGTTCTGTTAATTATGTTTAGTTCGTTGTAAACGGGAGATAATATAGAACGTACAATTTCTAATTTCTCACGAAAAAAAAATACTAAGATGTAGTAAAAATTCTATAGTGTAAACTTGAAAAATATTGCTCATTCGAAATTTGCCTATATTATTTTTATAGCTATACATCATAAAGATTTTTTTACACATACAACAGAATTAGCTAGCAACAATCAAGCAAAAATGTTACCCCCATTCAATAAATGAAAAGGTATCCACAAAACTAACATTGCTATTGCAGGAAATTAAAAAATAGTATCCAAAGCTACGGAACAAATTTTATCGATAAAATCCTCGGCTTTAGATGGTCTTGATTTATTTAATTTTTATATACGAAGGTTCTTCCGATTATATATCTTTACGATGACTAAAGAATAATAATTTGACTCAAGTGAAAGAAATTTAAGCATAATATTATCAATAAAAGTACGCTTGTAATATTCCTTGTTATATTTTTTAAGGCGGGAGGCTTGAAATAATCACACTTAAACAGAAGCATTTTAAATTCTGAATACAGATGAAATAAAAGGAAAATTAAAATATTAAAATGCAGCTTCATAAATCGTAAGTACTTTGTAGATATGAGGTTTTAATTTATTTGAGTGGCTCAATACCATTAACAGTTCTATTGGACTTGATGAATAGGACGGTATAATAATACTATTTCATTATTAAATTGGTTTTTGACCTTTTAATAAATTAATTTGAACGCTATAGATATTTATAATTGATAGAGGAATGAATTTTGATTAGCTAAGGCCACATTCATTTAGAATTGGAATAATGTAGATACAAACCCGTGTATAAGTTATAGTAAAAGCTTGATTAATAAAATGTACTTTTAAACACGATTTATAATAAGGCTTAAAATAGTATATTATAAATCTTAAAATACGATTGATTTTCTTTCAGGATTGTCTCATATTGCAGTTGCACTTCTTCATATTATAGACAAGTCACATTGCTTCTATTCTTTCCGCTAAATTTAGTCCACAGAATAGCTAGTCCAAGTCCATAAATATCTATAAGATATTAATCTATTAAACCATTTATTTTCAGTCGGAAACAGCAAGCACTTAACCAAACCACACTATATAATCAAGATAAGTATTGTTGCCGGTTGAAATATGCATTGTCCAATGCTAATCTAGCTAATTAATTCATGCAGATTCAACCTGCAAAGTTATGGCCTTATTTACAAGTTATATAAAGCTTCGGGCTATAATTAATTATTATGCGACATTCTGATTGAGAATCGTGGAGTCAACGCCAACAATTGATTCCTTAATTAAAACCAACTGGTTATGTTGAAACGTTTAAGATTTTGCCGACGAAAATGTTTCAACGAAAGTGTCAGTATTACACAATTTGGAGAGCCTTCTATTAAATTAATGAAGCAATTTTATAAGTTTAATTGAAACGTCTAAATTAATATCGAACGTGCTATTTAAGATTGCAGATAAACATTTAGTTACAATCTTCGTTGTACGATATTATGAAAATAGCACGTTAAGTATACATATTATGATTCTCGTGCCAAATGTCTCTTGCTTTATTATTTTATTAAGGACCTCGTAGTGCTTCTGAATATTTGTAATTTGTTAAATATTTGCATGATTTCGTATTTCAAATCCATAGTGATTTGATGCATTGTTATGGCCCCGATGAATATAGTAATTAAACACAAGAGGGGTTTGTTTGTCAAAACATCCAATAGCGTTGTATACTGAACTATTATTAAATTTATCAGTACAATAATATAGTGGCAATACAATGAAAATAATGAATTATACGAGTATAATATCCTTTTTTTTTAATTGGTGACATATAGAGTACCAATATAATAGAAGAGATGAATATTTTTTTGGAGAATTGATACCACAAGTTGCTATTTATGAAGATTTAGTTTTCAATTCACAAAGGCACTGGAGTATCTACCAATGCTATAGAAGGGATGAATACCTTTTTGAAGAATTGATATATATCAGAAAGAATATATATGAAGATTTAGTATTAAATTCCCAAAAGAAACAAGGCGTATATATGCACATTTTAATGCTACAGGAAAAAAGAACAAAAGGAACGAATATATTTTTCTAAGCTGAATATTGAATTTATGAAAAAAATCACAGAATTATCCACGGGATTGAATAATAAGCGTCGATCGATCCGTTCAAAAGATATCCATCTAACCAGAAAAGTCACTTGAAAAGTTCAGAAACTTCCACAAATCTTTTGTTTGCTTTATTGAAGAGGATATTTTCACACCTAAAAGGGTTCCGTAATGTTGGCTTTGAGCATTGAATCGAAAACTCATTTTAGGTGTCATATAGATATTGAGTGGTTTTATTGTTTTTATTGTATGTATTTCTCTATCTTGAATTTTATTGTTACGCAAAGACCTACATGATTTTCTTTCAGGATATTTCAGTGTATTTTTGTTATTAGTCAATGATTACTAATTAAGAATTCCGTTTTATAAGACAGTAGTCTAGTGACAAAATTGTTGTACATTATACCTATCCATAAAAATGACCAATAAAGAAAACATATTTATGCTTCAATATACAGACATCATAATGCTATTAATTTTTCGCGTTAACAGATTGTTTCCTTAAAACAAATGTGGCGAGTCCAATTAATAAGTGTCAGAAATATTATCAGGTAATTATAGAGATCGGTCTCGTTCACTCAACCGATAAATTGATCGCAGTGGAACATTCGTTTGCTTTTCCAATACATAGAGCCAATTTCAGCTGACGTCATAGGAGGGTCAAAAGCCAATTGGAAAAATATTATGAGTACATTATGCAATTGGTGTTACTGATGGCTTTAGTGACGTTAAATGAGTAATGTTTTTTTTTTTACTTTTGGCAGGAATTTACCTGGACTTTTGGTATTTAAGGAACATAATATTATTTAACGTATGGACAAGGGTAAATTCTTACTATGCTTCTTTGTATCATAATTTCTGAATCCGTCTCAAAAACCTAAACTTGGAGTTGGTAGATAAGAGAAAAAATTAAATTTCTTAATAGACAATAATCCTTATTGTTGAGTTACAAATAATAATTTATGCTTAATGTTAATTTGATTGATATGTAAAACTATAACGGTTGTGTTAAATACCAACAGTAGCCAATAAGTACTAAAAATACATAACAAAGATACAAAATGTGACATAGATAACATATAACGTGCCCTTAGCCATTTTCCATTTAACAGGACTATACAAAATAGAACAAAAGTAGAGACTATAAAAAGTTTCACCGCTGCACTGAAAATGTAATTACGCGCAAACCAATTATGACAATTTACGAGGGTTTCACTGATATTTACAAGAATCGTTGTGGAGTATTTTATTTTCAACAATTTTCTACTGTTCTTCGAAAATTATTTCATATAATTCCTAACTTTTTATTTTTGAAGAATTTTTTTTATGATTCGTATTTATGGGATACTAGCTGTGCCCCGCGGTTTTACCCACATTGCCCAGCTCCTGTGGGTCTTAGCGTGATGACGTAATATAGCCTATAATGGGCTATCTAACACCGACAGAATTTTTCAAATCGGACTAGTAGTTTCTGAGATTAGCGCGTTCAAACAAACAAACAAACTCTTCAGCTTTATAATATTAGTATACCTACTACCTAGACTATAGATTATTATGACCTCTGTGTCGTAGTAGTTTCACACACAGTAATTAAAACTAAAGTACCATTAATATTTGGTGTAATTTTTGTTCATTCAAATAAAAAACAAATTAGTGAAATATGTAGATTTATTTTTCGTATTATAAATGTTTAAAAAATTAATATCCTTTGCGAATTTTAATCGAAACAGTCTGAGTGCCTTCGCAACGGGTTTGTGAATGTTTAAAATGGTTCAGGTGACAAGGGATCTTGAATTTTTAAAGCTATGCAAAAAGTTTGTTTGCATAATATTAAGAAAATAAGTCAATATTTGGAAGAATATATTATGTATAAAAAGTTCGAGTTAAAACTCTTTTGGCTCTATCTGTGTTAGTTTATAATATTAAGGTACATAGGTGAGTTTACATACTCTGCCGTATTTTTAACATAAAATACAATGCATTTATTTTTCGAATATACATATTTCATAACATTAAAAATACATTGGAAATATTGAATTTATATTTATTTTATTCTGATAAAAAACACATCGCTTCTAGAACTGTGCATGTTGGTAATTTTTTACTACAGTTTTTAATCGAAGTGAATATGGGTCACTAACAAAGTATTGGTTAAAGCAATTAAAGTGATATTGTGTGCCATGCGCTTGATAAAATCTTTTTATTATTTAACAAAGAAATTATCTATAGGAAAAATTTTCGCTATAAAGCCTTATTGTGACTACTATCCAACTTATTTATTATTTATAATGAAAAACTAAGTAATTTATTAAGTTATTAAATAATAGATGGAAGTATTGATAACAGTCTGTCTATTTCACACAAACAATTTCAACTAGGTATCAACCTTACAGAGGTCTTTGCCACAAGCATACAAAACACGGTTGAAACTAACAATTTTTTCTCATTAAGTCATTTTTATCCTTGCTAAAATTAAAGTTATTTCCTAGAACAAAGGAATAACATACGTTTTAAAATTTTTAATATATTAGTAGGAACTGGACTGCATTAAACCCCATTCTCTATATCCAGGCATAATGTTTTATTCTTGCAGAGTGGACCATTCTAGAATTATGTCAATGTATTCATGAACCTCGAGATTTCCTTTCTCAGTTTTGTTTGAAATTTGAAAGCAGGTCGACTAATTTTGCGCTGGTTTGATAGAGTCCAGAATTACTTCCTTCTCAATTTTCCGAACTTTGACTTAGCACGAATTTTTTTATACGTAGGTATGAATTTCACACCGAACTAAAGATATGTTTTTAAGTTACAAAGTATAGTCGTCTCTTTATTCTGTGTAAAAATTTATTGCCAGTTGAATAAAATTATCAATTTCATAGAGATAAGAGCAAAAAAAAGATGAATGTATTTTAATTTTATTGGAAAGAAATTAATTAAGAAAGTAAAAGGTTAGGAATCTATATACGCGACTGCTTTACTATATTGTATTTGAGTAGAGTTGCAGAATACTATAAAAATAATCTATTTTAATTATCCAACTTGTTTTCTACTTAAATCTTCATCGTGCACGCTGTTTCTTTAACGATTTTCTGTAGCGAAGTGGTCATAAAATAAGTTTTAAGATTTCAGTTCTCTCATTTTATGTTAATAGAATTATGAAATAAGTATAAAAACTTCTTTAGATATTGTAAATGTTGTTTACGACATTTACAAAATTATTATAAATTCATATTTCCGTAAATTACGACTATAAAATGTATTCAGTTACTCAGATTCAGATGTAAGTATTTAAAGTTTGGAACCGGGTCAGCTAATTTAGCTCTGCTTCGATAACTGGAGTAGCTTCCAGATTTGGATTGGTGCTTGAAATTTATACACAAATTGGTTCTGTATATCACACTTGTATTTTAAATTTACTTTTAGGGCAATTAAAAGTAAAATATTAGCGAGAGACAATTATTAAAAGTAAAATTTAGAAGTGTTCAATATTAAGTAGCACCCATTTAATTGTGTGGCTAAAATTGTAGTATTTATAAATCAAATTAATATAAATAAAACAGCATCTGCTGTTGCATTTCTCTAAATACATAATTTTGTCAGTGTTTGTAAGGAAAATAATGTCTTCAAAATGTCTGTTTTTTCCTGTAATAAAGTAAATTTATGGAAACCCAAGGTTCTACCTAAATTTATAGAACTGAAATAAGATAATACCCAGTGCTAGAAATTCGGCTCTCCATTCAAACCACTTCAAACTATACAAATGTCACTTGATGTTTTTGTCAATTTGTCAAAGTTCTAGACAGTGCCGTCTTTAGGATCAACGAGGTTATGGGCCAAGGTACTGGCTGGGGCCTATGTAAGGGATGGAAAATCCTTAAATTTTAACTTTATCATTTTTCAGTTTACAATAACGCAATAAACAAATTTTCTAAATCTTGTTTCTATTTTACCAAGTGTGTGATTTGATATTTTTCTTATTATGTTATAAAATTTGTTGTTGTATATCGAAAATTTTCAGAATTGTGGGGCCCCTGCCTACCTCGGGGCCTCGGGCCAGGGCCCTGCGGGCCCTGCCTTAAAGACGGCACTGGTTCTAGAGCTTTCGCAGTCATTGTGTTCCGACATTGTTATATCGATATCCGACCAACTACCCTCATTCAGTTCATAGCTAGTGACTAATTGTGATTTGTTATCAACACTCTACCCCAATAGACAAGATAATAAAAAAAAAATCATTAGTAAAATCACAGTACTTGCACTAGTTTTTCGTAATAGCTTATTTTTTTTTATACGTAGATAGGTGGACGTTTGACCCCAGTCCCACCTGATGGAAAGTGGTGACGAGATCTAAGGTGGTAAATCACGCCCGCCTAGAAAGTGCCTGTTAATTCGTCTCTTGAAATTTCCCATGTTGTACTTCTCTGGAAAGATGGACGCCGGCAGAGAATTCCACTCTTTGGCAGCTCGCATTAAGAAAGAAGACGCAAAGCGTGCTGTGTGTGCAGTCGGCATTTCTACCAGATAAGGGTGGTATCCCGCCGTACGCCTGGACGTCCTTTGGAAAAAAGGCGAAGCTGGGATAAGGCCATGTAATTCAGTTGCACATTCCACAGCTTATATTTATATGAACGTAATTTAAACAATTCTATTTAAAACAAACAAAACAAACCCATAAATCAATATGTTATCTGTACCAAAAGTGCCTTTTCCAATTCTATCTCTGCGAACGAAACCAATAGAAATTATCTATTGTCCCCAAAACCGAAAGTGGCGTACGGTCAGCGTAATCTTAATTTATTTGCGTAACTTTTGCTTCTGACGGTATTTTCAGCCCTCGTACCAAGAAGTCTTTAAGCAGTATTATTTCCAGTAAGGAACAATGACAGCGCTATATAGGTCGTCTAGCGCCATCACTTTCTCACACTTTTCATTAATACTGCTATAATTCATCATGGTAAGGCTCTCGATGTTCCCTTTGAAGGGTCAACTTGTTTGTGCATTAATCCATTTAGCAGCAGCACTTTGGAAGCTGTTTGCTTAACCTGCCCGCTGCCAACAGGGCTGCTCTCACATCAAAGTAATTGCATTTCAGCAAGGGTTGCCACTTGTTTGAAAACTTTTATTGTTGATTGCTGTTTTGTACGTAAAAGTAAAAGGCTTTTGTAAATTTGCTGTTTATTATGGTCTCGTTTTGATTGTAGAGCATTTGTATTTGTGTAAGAAGTTTATTGCAGTGCAATTTTTTGTATTACGTATTATAGCTTATAAAATAGAATTTACATTAAATATAACCACAAACAAGTAAATAAAGTCAAACTATTTCTATAATTTAGCTATAATTTCGCGTTGTTTTTCCTGAATAGCATTAATAAATACGGATGCTTTTAGAAAATATGCCGCCAAAGATAACAACTGTTAATAAAGTTTTTAACTTCTTCATTCTTCAGAACAAATGCGACACTTTAATTGCGCTCGCTGTGATTTTCATAAGATAAAACGTAATATATTAGAGCGGGAACCCTAGTTAATATCTGGGCTATTTATCAGGAAAATGTAGCTCATTAGTAAAGCATACTGCTCGCGAGCGTACATCAACCTACATATTTAGTGAAACTATTTGCGCTACAATTAAGTTATACCCCATGTTTATCTTTTGACGAATTTTCTGTTAATAGGTTAATTTTCGGAAAATTTTCACTATCGTATATTTTCAAACTTGTCTATTACATGATTTCTGTATCGTTTTTTTGAAGGTACCTAAATAGTAATGTTTTAACTTTTAATTTAACAATTATTATTATTTTAGTGGATAGCGTCAAAAGGTAAGAGTACATTAACATAAAAGGCTAAGCAGGAAAAAAAGATGGATATTTATTATAAAATTTAACAACTTACTTACTCATCCTTGCCGAATAGTAGACTGTAGAATATAAAATTAAGTAATAAGCCAAATTTATTTATATTTCGTCTACGAATTGTAAGTAAATGTTAAGAAATGTTTAAAATATTAACGTTAAGATGTAAGATTTTTAATGTTTGAATCCAAGCTTTATTTTCTGAGCATAAATAATACATTTCTCTTTGTCTATCAGACGCTCGGACGCTTATTTCGAAATGTAGTGAGAATTTTTAATACAACAGAATAACGGAAAGTCTATAATTCTATATCAATGAATATAAGAATTTAAATGTTGAATTGGTTAGGGAGCCAGGTGCAAATTTGGTTAATTATTTCCTCTCAAGAGATAATTCGTCAGACGCATCAGAGTATAGTATTATAAAGCCTCGTGAACGTCAGCTGGCGCTCGGTTGGGGGGGTGAGCGGTTGTAGCCTCCCACGCACGTAGGAAAAAAAAATACATTCATTCATTTCCTCTCAGCTAAAAATTTGTCAAATTGTAGCTAACCCAATATCTCAACGAAAAAAAATAATCAGCTGGTTACAACATGGTGTATTATACGTCAGCTGGTGTCTCGAACATGAAAAAAATAAAATTATTTTCCGTGATTTCCTCTCAAACAAAAATTTACCTGATGATAGCTTATATGTAACTGTGGATATATATATAGGTCAGCTGGCTGTATCTTGGTGGAAAAACCGTCAGCTGATACTTTGAAAGTTATTACATAGGAGTTAGACAGAAGCATCTATTGCCAATTTATATGCATCAACTGACTAGGTTTTCCTCGAATTATTGCTAGCTGATTTTTTTTATTTATCGCATCAGTATATTAACAATCAGCTCACAAATTTTCATCTGAGATGAAATGACGTATCTTTAATAATTATTATCGTTATTTTTAAAAATTCAAGCAACACACGCTAGCATAATATAGACAGTAATAAGGTACTTGGAGGTGGTTAGTTGTGCGCATGATCGGGGTACTACGTACATTCAGCCACATCGGTAAACATGTTTTTACAAATATTATAAACTGCATTTAAAAATAACTATCATATCATCAAATTCACATAACTACCTAAAAGTGTAACAAATATGAAATAACCCACTAAAAACATTAGTTAACTATAATTATTAAAAAAATAATAGTATAATATATAATTAATAAAGTTATTACTTATCTTTTACGGGGACTTATGTTGATGGAATTCCACGTATCTCGATGATTTTGTTAATGCCTCATTATATTCGAGACACCAGCTGACGTATAATACACCATGCTGTAACCAGCTGATTATTATTTTTCGTTGAGATATTGGGTTAGCTACAATTTGACAAATTTTTAGCTGAGAGGAAATGAATGAATATACTTATTTTTCTTACGTGCGTGGGAGGCTACAACCGCTCACCCCCCCCAACCGAGCTCCAGCTGACGTTCACGAGGCTTCATAATACTATACTTTGATGCATTTTACTAATTACCACTTGAGAGGAACTTGGTCATAAAATCTGCTTCTGGCTCCCGGACCAAATTTTCTATGACAAAGAAACCATTGCAATATTTGCAATGCTTTTATTTAAGTCTTGTTGCTTTCTTGAGATGGATTTAATATGAATGAAAAATAAATTTCTAAATACAGAAATTATATACAATTAAATGAAACTTATGATATCGGAATTATTATTTTGTAAAGTCGTTTATGTTGGACAATATCTGTTTAGTAGGTAATATTTTAGTTCTTCTCATATTATTTTATTGTTAATATTTCTGTATTATGCTTGTATATTGTAATAATTCTTCACTATGTTATATAAATATGTATGTTATATATTAAATATGTATGTTATAATTTGATCACGAATTCGCGAGATAAATTTATAAATGAATATACAGTAATCCAAAAGTAATAATGCGCATAGAAATCTTCGTCACTGTTCGGCAACTGTCATATTCCCGGAGCGTCCGAAGATGATATTTATATAGAGTGGTTAAATGCATTTTCTTCATGCATAATTTAATCAAATTATGTGTTTTGTGCAAAAAGAGATTAATATTGATTTGTAAGTGACGATTTTGTTTCGATAATTCCTTGTAAGTAAATAGCGAAGATGACCCCACGATGGCGAATATATCTTTGTTGGATTGATTTACTTTGAAAATTTTATAGTACTTTTAAAGTGTCTTACTGAAGCTGGTGTAATGATGGAAGAAAAGAAGGTTAAAATAACACAACATTTATATTGTATAAAATATTGTTTTCAAACACATTAAACACATTAAATATACACACATTAAATATACATTAAATAAATATACATTTAAACCATATAAATCTAATCATTAAAATCTCAGCTCAAAAGTATTTAAAGTACTGATCATTCTTCAATATTATGACATTTACAAAAAAATAATAATAAAAACAATAAAAATCAGGGATTATCTTTATTTCTGACATTTTAGCTCTTCTTCATTTTTACTTTTCCTACTGCCATCACCTGTGTAAATCATTTCATCGATTAATTCAATTCACCTTTAAAAACAAAACCAAGAAGGGTATGTAATAGCAGCTCTATATAATTCCACACAGAGAGAATACGTGCAGTCACCACCAATATTTAAAGACGACTGACGGATTTTTCAGTTTTTTGACTGACAGGCTACCGTCACCTACCGCCCGATTTGTTTTTGATTGTGTATGACCGTGAATTGACTTCTATTTCTTTTGAACAAGGTGTAAAATGCAAGTGCATTGTTTAGGGCTCTTACGATTCAATGATTCGAGTGTTTTCGGAAATACGACAATTAGCGAAGATTTGCATGTGCATTATTAATTTTGGAGTACTGTACCTGTATATTCCTGTCAATATATTTTACAGAAACTTTTTTTCTAATAATAAATAACATCTTTTTAGAATTACAGTACTCCAAAATTAATAATGCACATGCAGATCTTCGCTAATTATCGTATTTCCAGAAACACCCGAATCACCCCGAATCATTGAATCGTAAGTGCCCTAAACAATGCACTTGCATCTTGCACCTTGTTGGGAAGAAATAAGAGTCAATTCAGAGTCATACACAATTGAAAAGCAATTCGGGCGATAGGTGACGGTAGCCTGTCAGTCAAAAAATTCAAAAATCCGTCAGTCGTCTTTATTTATTGGTGGTGACCGCACGTATTATCTCTGTATGGAATTATATAGAGCTGCTGTTACATACCCTTCTTAGTTTTGTTTCAAAGTTGAATTTTCCTATAAAATGATTATTTACACAGGTAGCAGATAGCAGTGGGGAAAGTGAAAATTAATAAGAGCATAATGAAAGTTCTGATCATTCTACGATATCAGAAATAGAGATAATCCCTGATTCTGTAAATCCTTTGGACTGAGATTTTAATGATTAGATTTCTACAATTTAAATGTAAACCAGTGTTTGAAATCATTTTTTTTAAATATAAACTTTGTCTTATTTTAACCTTCCATACATCCATCATTACGCCAGCTTCAGAAAGACACTTTAATAGTTCTAAGTATAGAATTTTCCAAGTAAATCAATACAACAAATATATATTCGCAATCGTGTGGCTTATCCTCGCTATTAACTTACATTGAATTATCGAAACAAATTTCGTTACTTATCTCTTTTACCATAAAATCACAATAAAACTCATAATTCTAATAAACTATGCATGAAGAAAATACATTTAACCACTCTATATACATATCATCTTCGGAGGCTCGCGGAATATGACAGTTGCCGAACAGTGACGAATTTTTCTATGCGCATTATTAGCTTGGGAGTACTGTAATAATAGATGAGGCGATGCCATCTAATGAAACGACGCGTGTTTTTTTTTCATCATCATTTGTGTTTACTCTGATGTAAAAATGTTAGTAATGTTAATAATATAAGATCACAGATTCAGTTATTATGAAGCCAAAACATATCATTATTTATAACCCGTTATCCATGGTACGGGAACATTTTTCATTCGCATCGCATCCGGATTTGAGACCGGATAGTCAGATGACGTAATTTCCTGTCAGTCCTCTTATAAGGCTTCGAAATGTTATTAAATCGATGTTGTTGAAAACGATGGAAAGATTTTTAGTTCAATAAGCTGCTACGTTAAGGATTTATGTTATCATAAATAAATTAGAAAATAATTGGAACAATGAAATGAAAATTAAAGAAACCTACAAAGATTTTAAGTTAGTAGATACTGAACTGAATATGCACGCTATTTTAAAGATTCACCCATCGAGGGCGGTATTTTCGACTTTCGTTAATATTAATTATCTAATAAATATCGTATGAAACATGAATAAACTTGTTCGATATAATATCTAATACTAATATAATAGTCTAGAATTTTCTTATATGCTTTCATATTAATATAAAAGAATTTTGCCTGGGGCAAAACATTACCACCAAGCTCCTAATTACTTAGTAACGTGTTTCTTTTCTTTATATATCGTAATGGTATAAAGATCACTAATTACCAAACACAGTCATTAGTACAGCTATAGACACATCTATTTCCAGAAATAACAATATGCTTCTAATCCGAACACAATACATACGGAAACAAAGGCCTACTGTTGGTAATGTTTGAATCCGAATCTCTACCAAATAATACACAATGCTTTGATTATCCGTTATTATTATATTTGGTATTGTTTTGTTGATTTCGATTTAGATTTAGTACTACGAATCTCTTACGTTGGTTAAAGCTGTAATGAAAACTTGCAGGTAATTTCTATGCTTATGATCAATAGTAAACGTAAACTAATATACTCTGTTCTCTTATCTAAGTAGATATGAATAAAAACCAATTGTTATTTCATTTCTTTTATTTCATTACATATTTTTATTAAATGACACAATTTTGTTCCTTGGGTGAAAATACATATCTAAATAAAAAAAAACAGCAATTGTCACAAATAATCCCAGGTTATAAATATTCTCTGAAATGTTTGGTAAATTACAGGATACATAGATTTAGATAGATCATACGAATACTGTATGCAGCTACCGACTACGGTTTATGCCAATCTTCAGTGAAGAAATGATTTCCCTAGAGAGGCCAAGTAGTTAATATACTGGCCAAAATTCAACGGCCAGACTCAACGTATTTTTTCTTTCAAACTTTTAAAATTAAAAAATTCCATATGTAACTATAGGACTTTTTTAAATTTTAATTAGATATGTGAGTTATTGGCTATAAAAAGCACTTGTAAACAGGGAAAAGCTGAATTGCAAATTAAAACCACTAAGGTATGAATGTGAAAATTATTTGGCAAGCACAATAAAATTCATTTACATACAAATTGTGGTGACGGTACCTCTTGCGTAAATTTTTCGGAGACAATAATTTTTTATTGTTTTTTCTCGTATACGTTTATCACGTTGATTTTTGTGTGCTTCACCATGAATACAAAATACTGGTTTTCATGCTTTCACATACTTAAAACTACCTTATATAATACGTTTAAAATATTATCTACTAAATAATTTTGTCAAATTAAATATACAGGGAAGTTTATTTTCATCGGAAAGTAGAAATATAAATATAAACTATCCAGGTTCTCGTTTAAATATAAACTATCCTGATTCTTGTTTAAATACTTAAAAATACAGTAAGAACAAGAAGAAACTTTTCGACAGAAATCTGAAAGAATGAAACACCAAGTTTTCCAAGACCATCGTGACTTTTACATTAACAAATTATTACAAAGGATTGTTTTAATTAAAGCTGTTATTATCTCGGTGCAGTAACAAAGCCAAGTGCTTAAAAACTTAAGGAAGAATAATTTTATTTGCACGGTTTATTTAAAAAATTGCGCTCAAGCTTTTTGTTTGTTCGAACTTCTCGTGAAAATATTTTGATCAATTTTCTTTTTTGCAATTACGTTTTATAATTTAATTTTAAATTTGAATTATAATATAGCACAAGCGAATGAGTTGAACCTTTTTTGTATTATGAGTTTTTTAATGAGATACAATGTATGAACATATTATTATGTATTATGCATGACTGTATAATGATAGCAAAAGTTTACAACACATTGTAATACACAACAAAAAATAAAAAATACATGCACTCATAAAATATATTTTCTGTAAATTTCACAATGAACAATAACTGTTATGAACTAAGCGCTCACCCTGACTTCTCCCGGTTTGAAACAAGAAAGCTGTGACAAAGTGACAGTTGATTTGATGTACATAAATTAGAATAGATATCTCAGCATTACATATTTTATTGGTATGTTAATTTAGGTTATGATATGGCGGGATATAATATTAATCAATTGATATTAATCAATTTATATAAGTATTATATTATCTGTGCTATTACTTACACGGTAAGTATGTTGCCTGGAAGAAATGGCATATATATGGCCGCCAATAATAATTGTAGACTGTATTTCATTTGTACCAACTTTTATTTTCTATATTACTTCACTCTGTATACAATGAAGAATAAATGAATATGTATAGGTATCTACTGTGCATATTGTGTATAGAATTCTTTTCAAAGTTCTTTTTAAATGTAATGTAATCTGTCTTTTATGTAACGTATATTACTATTATACTTTTATTAAACTATTCACTAGAAATAATTCATACATATTTAGAGGTCCTAAAAAG
>CAJQZM010039872.1:0-10782 GCA_907164665.1 Colias nastes | reverse complement strand
AAAAAACAGATATAAACAATGAAATTTTCTTAAATCTCTATTAACAATATTATTAACTATTGTATAGAGAATTGAAAAAAAAATATTACTTATATATTATTTTTTTTTTAAATATATTTTTCATGGGTCGAAAGTACCCAAATTTGAGATTTTTCAAACCTTAAAAAATTCATATCTTTGAAAATATTAACTTTATCGTGAAAAGTAATTGGACCTTTTTTATTGGTATTTCGATAAAAAATATAAAAAAAAATTGTCCGGTTGAAAAATAACAATTCCTTGCAATTGTTTAAACAATTTCGGTTTAAACAATATGGCACCGGGTTGCCCCATGGCAACATGCATTTATATCATCAGTAGGGCAATTTGAAGAGGATCACGTAAAAAAATTGAGGTGGAATAGTTTTCGGTACTCATGCGCCGATTCCTCCTGGACTATAAATGCCTTTACTTTATTTAAAATGTTCTTAAATCATGTGAAGACGAATTAAAATTAATAACGTGAAACAAAAACACATTTTACTGCCTGAAAATAAGTTATAGATAGTAAATATTTGGTTCAATAATTTTATTATGTATTCTTGAGAATTGCATCTTTTGAATTATCTTAAGCCTGATTCCCACGGCATGTTTGCTTTACAAATCCGACCGCACCACACCACACCACATGCCGTGGGAATCGGCGCGCTTGTGGTCGTTTGCCGACGCCCGTGCTATCCATCGGAAGTCGGTAAGATCAAAGGTGCGCGCTTGGCGCGGTGCGACGGCGTTGGTCGACGTCCGTCGGGGCTTGCCGTCTGTAGCGCGTCATTGTTCGGAACCGTACGATAATTATCGTACAAATACGATAATTATGTGCCTACGTACGATGTACGATAGCATCTACGATAATTTTGTGCCTACGTAGCTGATGGAGTGGACGAACGAACTTATTTTCGAGTTTTTAACTCTGTACGAAAATGAACCAGCTCTATGGAATTGTTCAAAACCTCAATATAAAAATAGAAATGATGTTAATGTTGCCTGGTTACGAATAAAAACCCACTTAACACATGGAAATATACCTATCGTTGAATTAAAAAAAAAAAGAAAATTTATTGTAGGAATGACCGTCCACCGTGCTCGCCAGTGCTTGCCATACGCACACATGCCGTGGGAACGCTCAGTTCAAATCGCGACGGATGGCGACAAGCGCTTGTCGTCTGCCAATGCTTGTGAAGCAAACATGCCGTGGGAATCCACCTTTATGAGTCGGTAAGCAGAATGATACGTTTAATCTTAAAGCCAATAATTGAGCCTTAATATAAAGTAAAGCTCTTTTATAAGTATCTACAATAGATTTTCTCTCTCGAAGACTATAGCTATCCCCTCAGGCTTAAAAACAAGATTTTGTTTATTGCATTATGAAGCTGTTGTTTCTTAAAATATATTTTTACATAAAAATTGAGTAACATTATTTTTCTTATAATTAATAGTGCAGTTTAGTAAAAAAGTTTTATTACCTTTTTATATTGGTTCAAAATATTATCAAAAGATAACATCTTAGAAAATAAGTGTCTTAATAAAGTTTCGCGTTGACATAAATGTGTATTTCGTTTCCAACTTCAAGACAAAGTAATTACTTTCAAGATATTTAATGTGAGTACATTTCTGCGCTTTGAACTTTATAATATTAGTGTTACTTGCAATATTATACCTTGAGAAGTATGAAGTATGTATTTTTTTCTGAGATTTAATAGATTAAAAACTTTAATCAAGAAAGTAGACGAGCAAGACATTTCTTATTAACGTAATGCGAAGTCATCTATTATATTATCTAGTTTATCTTATATCTACTGACTATTAAAATGGAGTAAATTACTTTAAATTACTGTAAAAATTTGATATCTCTGCTCTACTTTATCTTTACTATTATCAAAAAGTACCATGATGTGAATCACTTTATAGATATAAATCTAAATAATTTACTTTAAAATTCCTCGTAAATAAAGATCAATGTAAGTATACTCACTCGCTGTCTCCAAACTTTCAAATTTCCGTCCAAAACTTATAAAATATCCCAAAGAATCACTAGACTAAAACGCGGACATATTTGGCAAATTACGTATTTTCCACACAATTGCGACACACGTCTTATCCCAGTGGAATCTTGGCATCTACTGGTGTGAAACATGCATTTCCCTAGTAACTGAAAAGTTCATATAGTCTTCCAGTAGAAAACAGCTTTGCGGTTATTATACTAAGACTGCAATTTGTGAATTAAGTTGTACGAAAGTGTTACATAAACGTATACCTATTTGTAAATTTTCTGTATTTGTTGTAACTAACACAAACTCATTTTATTTAATAAACTTGTTATCAATATAAAAAATTCAATAACAAAATACAATGACGTTTCAGTATCAATGAAATACATGCCTTGTTTATAATATTTTCTAATGTTCAGCAGTAATGTCTCCTTCCTACATGTCATTGGTTGCATTGAAAGCCTTTTAATGACTGCAATGCATCCTTAATGCATCTTATTGTCCCATGTTAACATAGGTCTACAGAAAATAAAATAAATTACATCAAAATAACTGCCCCATACAAAGTTATGACAATAACATCAATTCCGGAAACAATATTTTGACACGAAGTTAATCCTGTGTTCTATCAAGGGTTAGTTTAGAAGTTGGAAAATGATGGTGTATGCAAACTTTTACGATCAGTTAGCATGCCCTCGTTACCGTAAAACATCAGGGTTCAAACCCTTTTGAGCGTGAGATAAATTTCAAGAGCTCATTTTCATGTGAGACTTGCCGCTTCTCTAAGTGTATGCTTAATAACTTGTCTTGGATGGTAAGTTCTCTTTTTGAAGCGAGCTTTAATTATGAAACGGGCAGTGTACCTAAATATGGTACGAATGTTATGTTGATTTTTTTACGCAAAAGAAGTGTAAGTGCGGATGTATTCAATTCAAAGGAAATTGTGAATGAGACATGTAAGATAAGAAAAAAATAAAACAGGTACTTACGTTGAGTGAGAATCTTTTAATTTACGATAATTTCAAGTATTTTAGAGTGTTGATTTTAGTCTGGTACTCTATCTGTGACTCAAACTCTACTTGAAACTATGATTATTAGAAATTTTCTTACAAAAATGTACATAAATTTTTATGTCTCCGTTCCTATATCAGATGTTTTGTTCAACATTACACCAAATACGGTCATTTCCATCCTCAATTACATACAATTTAATACTTATAAAAGTATATTACAAAATTGCTTACTCGGAAACGGCCAACATTGCAGGCACAGAGAAATAATTTCATGGGAAAATTCAATTAAAATTCAAATGAAATGGCAGAGCCACTCCTAATATGGGCACCTTTTCACTGAGTTGGAAGGTATTCATTTTGTGGGATTATGTGGAAGATGCAGTAGATTTTATTCGCATTTCTGATTTATTTTAACTGTATTTCTGAGTAATGCGCTGCTTTCTAGCGAAGGATTTGATTGGATTGGAGAAATATTTCACAATATTTATGTTACATGCAAAACGCATATTATGTACGTGTATGTTTTGTAATATTATCAGCAAATGAATACATAGAAATAATCTGATAAGAGGGAATGATAATGGAGATTGATAAAAATCTGATGGTAATGGATACGATTTTATTGTAGGACAGAAAAGCTTGCATCTTGTATGAAATGGAATAGTTGCATGTTAAAAATCTCTTGAAACCTTAGGTTTAATTGTGTACGAACATGGCCCAATTACTAGGAATGCTCAACCACTATAATACTGAAAGTTTAATTACTTTGTTGTATTATGTTTAAAACGATTTAATATGAATTTGTTATGCGTTTATTCAATTTGAAATAAGATTTACAATAAGTCGATTCATAAAAAAGTATATTTAATGTATGTAATTTTTTGACTCTTAACGAATAAAAATAGGTATTACCTATCTGTTGAAAAAATTACAATCTTTTAATCTGTTTTAAATTCCAATTAATATATTATGTATACCATAAAAAATAACTTCGTATACCTATTAAATCTCTATATATTTATTGAACTGAAAATTTAAATCATCTACCTACACACGAATAAGTACGAGAATTTCGTCTTTGTTTGTTCAATTCCAATCAAAATTCCTTGATTAGTAATTCGTGATCAAACACCAACCAACGTTACAAAACACATGTGATACAAATTAATTTGAAAGCCTTTAAACGAATAGAAAATAAAACATTCAGTGAACCGACCTAAATAGAACAAATAGTTGTTTTAATTTCCGTACGTATTTGATTGTAAAAACTATTTGAATGCTTTGTTATTTATTTATTTATTACTCTTTAATAAAACTATACATGGGAAACTTATTACTAATACAAAGCAAAATAGAATATAATTTTTCGTCTATCATATAAAATATTATTAACGGATCATCGGATTGAATCTGCAGCACCGCACTGCAGTTTATAAAATATTCTCATCTTTTATTCATTGCATATAACTTATAAGTAGTATAAAAATGTAAAGCGTTAGCATTTAAATTAGATAAACAATTTTATGTGTGTCTTTCGCCTGTGTGTTTAGTTTGTTGTAATAAAAAATCTCCTTATATCACCAACCAATAAAATACACTCTTAATATTTAATGCCTAATAATTGCCACATTGCTTTTTATCTTGATATAGAAGGTCCATCCATTACTTATATTTCATAAATTGCAGATGTCATTTAACTATGATTCAAATATAAGTCTTATCTATTCCCTTTCTTTTGATATAGACTTATTACATAAAATATTAGAAAAGCACGTTTTAACCATCTATCTGCTTTATAATACTTCAACTATGACGATTTCTATTACTATAAGTACATGTTAATCTGCGTTATATAACTCCTATGGTTTGATAATTAAAATAATATTTTACCAGTACTTATATTTTATACGACTTTTGTATTAATTTTCCCTTAAATTGTTCAATTTCATTCCTAGATATATTATTTGCGAACAAGCCCAAATAATTATCAACAAATCATATTTATAAATAGTAAACGCTTTTACGTAAATTTCGTTCTAGAACGTCATCTTCTTCTTCTTATAAAATTCTCGTGTCACAATGTTAGTTATCAAACTACACCGATGAACTACACCGTGCATATTAGGTAGATCTGAGAATCGGCGAACATCTATTTTTCATATACCGAAGTGATAAGAGTAAGGCAGAACAACGTTTGCCGGGACAGCTAGTAATGATTTATAATCTAAATAAGGTTTATAACATCCTATAATTTACGATATACTCTATTAATAAATTCTGCTATAACATAGTCTATTATGTAATGGCATTAAGGATTTATTAATGCGAATAACGGCCGATTAGAATATTCTCACACAAGATGGGGTCTAACATAATTTGTGAAGATGTTTGCTAAGGACACCGAGCTTGCATACGCTAGTAAAGTGAGGTCCTTGTTAAAAGGATGTCGTTAAATGTTCATCATGCTTGGACATAATATTAAGCTTTGATGTTTCAGCGTTAAATAATAAGTGTTTTAGGGCGAGTAAAATAGATATTCGTTGACATGAGATTGGATATTGAATTTGTATACAAAAAAACCTTTAAAATAACTGGAAATTAGCTTTTGAATAGTGGATGTGTATTGTGTATATTTAATTTTTTTTTTAATAAATAGAAATAATGCCATTTCAGATGTACTATTCATATTTATTTACTAACATACCTATAAAGAACAGGATTTTTTCCTGTCTATTCACTTTTTGTACAAAATATATATATATATATATATATATATATATGTATACGTATTTTGTACTCCCAATACAAACTATTTACATAATAACACGGAAAATCAAGACGTTCCACAAGAATATTTGTTCCCGCAACATCAATTCGACACGAAACGATGAGCAAACAAAAGATGCTTCAACACAAAGGCTGATTGCTTTGAAAATCTGTTCATCAAAGCGTTGCAATGCTTATAATAGCAGGAAATTGGAATATTACGATTCAGCAGAATTAATATGAACTTTTTGTTAACACTCTGGGTTGTTAACGCATTTAATAGAAACAAAAGAAATGGCGCGAAATTAAACAGTGAGCAGAATTTTTGTGAATAACTAATTTGAACAACAAATGTGATAAAATGCTCGTGATATTTTAATTGTGGCATTTTCTGTGATTAACTTGTCTTTATAACATTTTGTGTTTTTTATACCTTTTGTTTTCTTATAAAGAAATTAGAATGTAGGTTACCTATACCTTACAATGCCTATAGATACAAATATGTGTTTCTGAATAAAAAGTTTTCTATTTTGGTTTATCGATCTACTAAGGAAGGATTTCTTTGTTCAAATAAATAGGTAAATTATATTATATTCATTCATGTATAAGTGATTATATGAATATATACAAATCTGAATTTTCTGTAAAAGAGAAATTAAAAGACTAAGTCCCAAACTTACTTATCCAATGAAACGGTCTATATATATTATGTTCAAATCGTATCTTCAGCACATATTCATCACCTCTCGTCAATTCTGTTGAATCCCGTCATATAAAACATTTACCGTTTCCATAGGGCATCATAAAACATGAGTACTATTATGATATATATGAGTATTATTATAAACGTTGAATGTTATGGTCAAGCACACGACCCACATTGAGGCACTTGTAACATACACTTCACTACACGTCTTATTATTTTTAATTAAATTCTATGAAGAACGAGCGCGGATATAGTACCACCTGAGTCTGATAATTATTCATAGTACATAATATGCAATGTGCAGCTTTTATTCTCGCTTTGAAGATGTAAAGGTAAAAGTATTATTTACAGTATTGTACATTTACATAATGGCATTAATACGTATAATCATTGATGATACTTAGATACTTTCCTATACCTAACCAATAGTTCAAGAGAAATAAACATAAAATACTTTTAAAATCGAAGTATTTTAGATAATGAGGTGCGTGTGTAGTGTTCTGGAATATTTAAATAAATCATTTTATCTAAAACGTTGTTTAATATGGGTTGGGCACCCTGTACTTTTGTCCAAATTTATTGTTGCTAGAAAGGGATCCGATGATATAAGTTTTGCTTCTCAATAGAAATTCTGACGATATTAATATTTATCATAGGTATATTTATTTAGAAATTATTTCTAGCAAATTCTATTTAAAAATTCCTTGTATACTTCTAGTTTATTGGGCACTTTCATTTTAACTAAATAAAAGATGAGAATGAAAATAAAAGAGATTACTCAGCATTACCCTCGTCAGTCTTGTTTTAGACCTGATTTAAAGAAGATTCATCTTAATCTCGCATTTATTCGACCCTCTTGAATTTATTAAGACTCCGTTCTCAACAGCTATCGAATAGACCTCGAAATATCAATGCCTACTTCACGTTTGTAAAAGCAGAACTGTTTTCATCGAGATGCTGAAAAGAATTCTCAATTTTCTTTGTGTCGTGACGTTCCATTGAAAACGGAGGAGCCATGATGCAAACGGAATGTCATACAAACTTGCAAGGTAATAAAAGCGAAGATAGAAGCTAGATATTATATTCTTTAATTCCCTATGAAATAGGGACTTGGTTGTACTAAATATATGGTTCGAGACTAGCTGAACGTGCAAAAATTACGGTGGAGGAAAATACCGTGGAAAACTGCATGGCGCATTGCAAATGTCGTTGCTTCCTTAATTTTATGTCTTTAAACTAGATTCAGCATGATTTCAGAAAAAACAAATATAGAGACGAAAGCTCCACTTACTGTTATGAACATTTATTGCTACAGAACGTTTATTTAAATATGCAATTTTAGTAATAGTGCTTATGGTCCGCGATTCCAAATAAAATCAGATATTTACGTGTACCTAGATATAAACTTTGTAATTTGTATCTGAACTCAATTATTGCAATGTATTAGTTTGTAGATTATCGTGTAATATGTGTATTTGTGGTATATTAAGGGTAATTAATAACATTTCTTTTAATTACATTGGAAATAAAATAATGATAAAATTCCGCATTCACTTAGTTGAGGATATCAGAATTTATCGAAATACCTATCCGTAGGTAACATTTCAAGTACTTTAGTAGATATAAATTATATTATTTTCATACAATTTACTTTGATTTATTAAAGTTGTTCTATCTCATTCATCATCATTGTTAAAACACTTGAAAGCAAATAATATGACAATTTGGGAGCTAAAACCACACCCGCTACAGCTGGGCGGTGCCCGTAATTGCGTATATAGCCTGATAGTATTCAATGATATGTTTTTAACCGACTACGTCTGAAAGAGATATAAATTTTACGTATTTTTTATTACTTGTTAATGTCTGTTAATACAATTCCTTTTAAATATTATCAAGTCCACTTTGTAAATATTTAATAATCTGTGGTCTTACAGATAGATTGGATACCTATATGTTTTTACGTTATGTAGAAGAAAACAACACATTTTCTTTTTTACAACGGGCGGATTATCGTTACTTGGAGGTATATTTAGCCTTAAGTATTAAATATTCAATAGTTATACGCAGATCTACGAAGGTTGTACCACAATTGTTGAAAGTTCGGGTAAACGGACTAAGTACAGAGACTACAATAGGGATTATATTGATATAGACTGGGTTGGTCTATATCACCAGAAACCTCTTGACTATTTAGTTTAACACGGTTTGCTCCCAATAAGGTTTCTCCGAAGTGTCCTAGATAAACATGGCTGCCTGAAAATGTCTTTAAAAGTTTGTTTGTTTATATTATTTTACCGTATGTAAAATGTACATATCGGGAACGCTATGGTATGGTATGGTCTTTGGGTGCTATGATATGGGCTTTAAATGTACCACGAATGACTCTAGTCTCAGATCAAATAAACCTTTCTATAAGGTTATCAGAGTCTTAGATAAATATATTCAGATTCTTCTATTTTTACAGTATTTTCGAAATTTTCTCGTTATTTTTTCTCAATCTTAGTGACGATTAGTACGGATACTCGTAAACGAGAGAGTTTAGTGGTTGTTGTTCACAGTTCATGAACAATGGAGATTCTGTTTGCGTGATTTTGGCAATCGGTCAGCTATTGTTACGCCTCACGCATTGTCAGCAAAATTGCTTGTTATTCTGTAGGAAATATTTGTTTGCAAGGGTAAAATAAAACGATTTTTTGTAAATTTAAAAGTATTTTAATGCTAAGGTAATTTATAAGGGTTCCTTATTATTTTTATATAATTTTTCTATTTAATTGTCTAATGGACTAAAATATAGGCTGTGAATCCTTAAATCAAGTATCTAGAGACTTGAAGCAATTTTCATAATATTGTCTGCCATATGCGCATTATGCGCTAGCACAAGCATTAGGTAGTCGACCCTTACAATGATGGCCAAAGGTCATTCATAGTTTGAAATGTGACAAGGAAATGTTAATATGGTAATAAATTACGAGCTTGACTTATAGAGATATGAAATTTGAATTAGGCCTCTTGTACACCCGGTTTTTCGTCGTGAAAATCCGTCTTAATTATTCGCCGTGTGTAGGCACGGTCTTCAGTGTTGTATGGATTAATGTGGAAGCTTGTAGACGTGCCCGGTGCGGCGCCGTTCCGTATATTTTCACGGCGAAAAACCGTGTGTGTACAGGCTTAAACGCAGTCACATTATAATAAAACAACGAAGAGGACTTTAGATCTTATTTGGCGGTAAAATAAAAATATACTAAATTTACTATAATATTCAAGTAACTGCGAGATGATATTTCAAACAGATTCCTGGAAAACCTTGGCTGTCAAGTAAAAACAAAGAGCAAATGTAATGTATGAAAATAAATTTCTCTTTATAAAATCAACAATAGTTTCTTTCACTAAAAGATTCTTTAGTTCTTGTTTCCTTGTCATACAGAGATGAATTGGGATTCCATTTTAAATACAAAATATAGAGGAAAATCTGTAGACGTGTGGTTTTTCTGCCATTTTTCCAACCTATTCGTTAAATGAAAATGATTCAAGTAAAAATGTAACTTCATTTTGTGACAGAACATTCTCGATTCTCGAACTAAAAATAAATAAATGATAGTTTTGATAAAAGTGAGTTTTTACCAAAGATGTATCAATATTTTTTAGCTTATAGAGACTAGCATATTGAATAAAGTTAATAGGTGTATCAAATATACCTTTAATATAAGCTGATTGGAAATAAGATCAAGTATACTCAGGTTGAATTTCGGCTATGTGCGTCTAAATTGTTGTGGTAAAATCAATAACTCGGGGCTAGTGACCGACAGGCACGCGATTGATAAATCAAAGTCAATTTGCTTTACCTAAGTACACATACATTAAATAAATTCATAACAGTAAAAGCGATATGAAAAAATGGATACATTTTGTAAAATTAGGGCGCTTAACAATCAGGTACAAATTACGAAATGTTATTTTAGTCACTATAAACGTAATTATAACGTAGATACCTATTATACGTCTGAGTCGGCTAATTCCTTATTTAAAAGCCTTTGAATATGTTTTTGGATGAATAGAAAGTTGGAGAGAAATAGGATTTTTGTAGTAAAATACACCTTTGTATTGTCCGATGTGTACGGAAAACTTATCTCTTTCTATAGGTATATAAATATTAATGCCTATTTCCCTTGGACATGGTATCACGTGTGAACGCTTGAACCAATTTCTATAATTCTTATTTAGTCGAGCAGCTCGAATTGTCGATGACCGTAGGCTTTCCGATAGGCTC
>CAJQZM010039871.1:11407-25685 GCA_907164665.1 Colias nastes | reverse complement strand
TGAAGAGGCCTATACCCAACTTTGGGTTTAACCAGGCTGAAAAAGAAAAAGAAAGAAGATAGAAGAGATTTTGCGAGTGGTAAAAAAACTTGACAAGCGAGTCAGAGAAGGAAGAAAGAAGGTATAACACGATTACTTGTGGTGAACATACATACGTGTCACAACAAAACGGAAAGAATTCGGGCAATTAAATCAAAAACGTAATAAAAAATAGAACTAAATTTAAAATATAGAACACGCAACAACACGCCATCCATAACGCCATACAATACTTGTTCCACTGCCACCATCTTCGAAGCCATAAATATAAAAAGCAACACTCGCACTTTCACACAACATTCGCCATACAAGTGAATAAAAGAAAAACTCACGTCTTCCAACACGAACGTCCACTCCTTATCCTCTAGTTCATTAGTTCGTGAATCTCTGAACAGCGTCACGGCCACTGTGTGGTTTTCAGGAACTCCGAAAATAACTGAACCCCTGAAAGAAAATATTTTTACTTCACTACTGGCTTTAATAGGTAATAGAAATAACATTTTTTCTTCTACTCATTGTACACAAGTTCAGAAAAAGAAATCTAGATTAAGTAATCGATCATTATCACCAATATTGCACAATATAGCTTTAAGATTGCTACAGCAACTGCCGTTAATAATGATGATGATAATAATAGTGGTGATTATGTTAATAATGATGATAAAGGTGATGATTATGGTGATGGTGTTAGTATCAGTGATGATTATGAAGACAATTTTGATTATAATGGTGATAGTGATGATATTGTTGATGTTAATGTTCAATGTAATAATGCTGGTGAAACAAAAGATGATGACGATTTTATTAGTGTTGCATATGATGATGATTGTGATAAGAATGATGCTCATAATGACAAAGATGACAAAATAATTAGTGGCGATGATGATGATTATGATGTACCTAATTTACCTCATCCTTCAGCGACTCTTCCCAGTCCTTGCTCGTACTGACAAAATTGACAAAATAAGTGGTGATGATGATGTACTTACTTCATAGGATCCTTCAGCGACGGCTCCCAGTCCATCGGCTCGGTGGCCACGCGCCTCGACCGCCTCGTCCACACTATGCTCAATTTGTTCGGTTTCCTACAAATACATATTTGAGACGTTAATTACAATCGTGATTGTAATTACGCTTTTGAGTACTAAACTTCCTTATTGAAATCACGTTTTGGCGTACAAGGAAATTAAGCCTATAAAAGTAGATTATTTTAGTCGATTTCTCTTAATATATCCCTATTTAAATTGTGTTAATTTCCTCAATTTAACACTTGAGAAAAATTCATCAATATCGGTTCAGTAGGATCATCATGAAGGTGAATTGCCCACAACTATAATTACATTAAGGTCCGTCATAACAACTGGGTGTGTTCTATTTAGCTCTCTGTCAATTTAAGTGACAAATGTATAAAAATAACGTAAATCATATTATCAACGATACTACCAGCAACTAATGAAACCGATTCTAAGATAACATTCAGCACAATAATTCACAACCGATCGCTTTATTTATAAACAATCACCTCCAAGCAACAAACAACAAAAAATCTATCCAAAAAAGAGGGTAGTTCGAAATTCACACACTGTATACAAAAATAACAAACAACAAAAAATCTGCACGAAAAAGTGGGTAGTTTCAAATTTTACACATATAAGAATCACAGTACATACCATTTCGGCGTCAATTCGATCTCGATGTTATGATACGAAGCCGTGTACTGGAACTTTGCCGCTCGCTTGTTGACGCGCTGCAGGCGTTTCCATACAGACGCCATGTCGCTCACACTTGGAACAAAATCGAATACGTCACGATTTGTAGCATCCGACACGGATACGACACGACGCGGGTTCAACGGTAGCCCGTTTTTGGCTCTGGCTACTATGCACATGTTATATGCGGACATGGTGAAGTTTTTAATTTACGTGTAGTGTAAAATATGTAGTTCGATTAAAAAACGAATAAAATATATCACAGGCACTTTGAACTACGAACACCACTATATTTTATAGATTTTTTATTTTTATTTTAAAAAGACAAAATATGTTCGATTTATGCGGATTGTTTTCAATTACTACTTTCGTGCTACTATCGTTCATTCAATGTTAAGAACCAAGCTTGTAAAAACACCAATCTATCATATCATCACTGTAAACCGATTAAAGACAGTTGCACTTTACGAAAACACTATCCAAAAACTTCACAATAAAATCGAAAAAAGAACTTTCAAATTCAAATGTGTTCACACTACACAATGATTCTTCCACAGTTACTAATTAAAACATATTATTTTACAATGCCACTTATTTTTAATTAAATGTCGTTTAACCACAGAGATATTATTTGCACCGACTCCTTCTGTAATTGATATCGTCCACTGCAGTGGTACGTTATCAGTTTTGTTTTCAGTTATAAATTAATCAAATCAGTATTTTATATTGGCGTAAAAATTTATCGTGAGTGATCTAATCGCTAGAATAGATAATAGCAACTGTTTCAATGTAATTTAAAGTGAGAGGAAGGTTAGAAATAGTAGAGGGAGCTTAACTATTTATTATATCAAAATTAAGATAATTTTATGACCGTCAGAACATGCGAATATGGCCACATTAGTATGACGGTAACAAGGCTTTCTGTAAAGGAATTTAATTAAATTATCGCGATTAAAATCCGTTTTAAAAGTCTGCCACTTTAGTAGATATAGAGTCTATATAGAGACTATTTAACATCGGAATAATTATATTAGACTACAGGCCCATGTTGAAAAAATTGTGGGTCATTTGACCCACCAGGTGACATATCTAGAACGATATAAGAGCACAAAATAATAAGATTCAGCACTATGACGTCACTTGTAAGCTGTCCACCTGAGTGCAGATGAGTATTCGAAAGTTCAGGTAGAGATTTTCTCCCCTTGTCTCCATGATTTTTGTACGGCGTTGCGGAATAATGGATTAAAAGCAGTATAGAAATAGTATGACACAGATGCCGTACAAAAATGGTGGTCCGCAAAGTCGGAATTTATTTTTATTTTTCGACAGTTGCCGGGGTAAATTTGGTCATTTGATTTTGTACGGCATCTGTGTCATACTATTTCTATACTGCTTTTAATCCATTATTCCGCAACGCCGTACAAAAATCATGGAGACAAGGGGAGAAAATCTCTACCTCAACTTTAGAATTCTCATCTGCACCCAGGTGGACAGCTTACAAGTGACGTCATAGTGCTGAATCTTATTATTTTATGCTCTTATATCGTTCTAGATAGGTCACCTGGTGGGTCAAATGACCCATAATTTTTTCAACACGGGCCTGTAGTCTATATAGTTCTCGCTCAAAACAAACGTAGAAAAAACTTGATTAATTTCACATGAAAACCTGAAATTTTAATTAGAATACAATTCAATATATTATGTTCTTATAAATCTATGAGATGTAAAACTATCCATAACGTGACATTGGCAAAATTGTGGTATTACGCAGCACTGCCTTTCATCAATTCAATCTTGCATTCATAAAATAAAATTGAATTTATTGAATCAATATATTATGTTTTTATCTCCATTATCTTTTGAAATAACTACATGCATTATAATGCGTAATATATATCATGCTGCATCTACACATTCGCGTTCCCTATTCGTGACTCGATAAAACATTCGTATCGAGTGTCGACGCGAACCACTACTCACACATTCGTCTTCTGTTTGATTACGTCCAAAACACTGATTTTAACACGAATACGTGAAATCTCAAGGCAAATAGTGGCTGTTCACATATAATACGTATTCGACGTTCGCCTCGCTATTCGCGCGAATGTGTATAAATCATCACTTTAGAATAATCAAAAGCGTCACTATTCGTAGTTTTTACACAAGTTTTTTAGTTTACATCATAGGATAATCATTAAAGAATTGTCCTTCATCCCGAATACCATTCATTGGGGTCAGCATATCTGCCACTTATTAATTAATATTGTGGTTGGTCTGTTTCATTGAAACTCGTAAAATATTTCAACTAGCTAATCCTGTGTATTCGATCGTGTAGTAGTGGTGTTATTATCTGTTACTAAATAACTATCCAATACTCAGAATATAATTAATAATAAGGTATTACTTAATAATAATTGTTGTATGTTTTATGCAAGTTATTATCATAATTTAATTCGTTCGATTTCCTCTTACTGAACATATTTTCATAAATAACAGAATTTTAGTCCACATGTAAACAGTCATACTATGTAGACAATATTATGGTTAAAATTATATTTTAAAGTCAATACTCACATTGATTACTGTAAATTATCTATGGTGGTGCATTATCACTCCGCGCGGCTCCTGAAACGGATGGTCGGATGATAAGAATTTAGTTAATGAAAGATATAATATTACTATATTATCTATTTCTACCGCCTCCTCGGTACAGTGGTTAACGCGTGAGCGTAGTACGGAGGGATCCTGGGTTCGATTCCCGGTGGAGACGAAGAAAAAAAATTGTCTCGGTTTGGTAGGACACAGAAGGCTGATCACCTACTTGTCCCTAAAAAAAATCTATCAGTGAAACAGATGTATCTGCATCTGCATCGGCATCTGCCCCTTAACCCCACTAGAGGACATGGGACGCTCTTATCTATTTCGATTTACATATATGAATATTTAAAGAAATTCGATCGGGATTGGACCTGTGTCTTATTCTTGCTGTTTTTTTCTATACTATTTTTTACTTTAATTCTATTCAAAGGTATGAAATACACCAATTTAAAACCATAATATTATTTAGCAAGAGCATTCATCTGCAACTTTGGTTTTGTGAATTTAATATGATCATAAAAAATATAACTTGCGTAACTAAAAACTACAAATTTTCCGTTGCCTAAAATTTATCTAGCAGAGAATATTTAGAGCCACAAGCCTCATACTCACATTTGTACAATAAATCCATACTAATATTATAAATGCGAAAGTAACTCTGTCTGTCTGTCTGTTACTCAATCACGCCTTAACTACTGAACCAATTTGCTTGAAATTTGGTATGGAGATATTTTGATATCCGAGAAAGGACATAGGCTACTTTTTATTACGAAATATGTACCACGGGCGAAGCCGGGGCGGACCGCTAGTAATAAATAAGTTAACAACTACAATCCGCATCCCCAAAGGCATAAGGTCATATTAGTTTAGTATTACAAGCCTTAACTATCAATTCAAAGCAAAGGTTACCTGCGCTACATATTTTAATTGTTACAAATGTAAATGTAGCAATACTACAATGATTAGATTGCATCAGTCCACATTAACTTCATTTAAAGCTGTAAAACATTATTTAATGCAATAATCCGTGTAAATAATTTTTTATTGCAATAGAAAATGATTCAATGTCTTTGTTGATAACAGTTTTAATTTTATTATTTTAATGTACAAGGAAAATTCATTATCATAATATATCCGTTTGTTTGAACATGCTTATCTCAGGAACTACTGGACAGATTTAAAAAATAATGATTGAATAGGCTTTTATGGCCGGATCTGGGGCGGACCACTAGTTAATTATATTTTTAACCGACTTCAAAGAAAGGAGGTTATCTTTGATTCATTGGTAATAAAATATAAGCAATGAAACATGTTGAGATTTATTGAAACATTTAGATAACACTTTTACTCGTAGAGCCATAAATATATTTGTATCTATATTCTATAACTAGCGACCCGCCCCGGCTTCGCACGGGTGCAATGCTGATACTAAATACACTACAGAAAAACTGTGAACGTTGTATATAAAAACATAGCGGCCCGCTCCGGCTTCGCACGGGTATAAAATATATAGCCGGGCGGCCGGCCGGTACCGCCGCAAACGCTACGTCCCGCAATTTTTAAATCTGTAATATCTTCGAAAATATTCACTTAAATCATACGGTGTAAAGGGCCATATAGATCTATATTAAATGAACAATGTATTCAAGGTATTTAATTGGTTAAGGATTAATGCTGTATTGGTTAAAATCGCTTCGAAAATTAGCCATTATTTGTCGTAAAAAGTAAATGACAAAAAAAAGTTATTGTGGGTTATCCATAAGAGATAGACATATACCATCGCGGACTTTTCTGTAGACCTTTTCAATGTGTATAATACTTAGTACATTATTTTGATAAAACTCGTAGGGTTCAGCCTGCGTTTGCAATGTAAGCGGAAAAAATGTAATTTTTTACGACATCACATTAGAAACCTCGAAAATAACAGTACTTCTCCACTATTTAATGGATGTTATTATACATATAAACCTTCCTCTTGAATCATTCTATCTATTAAAAAAAACCGCATCAAAATCCGTTGCGTAGTTTCAAAGATTTAAGCGTACAAAGGGACATAGGGACATAGGGACATAGGGACAGAGAAAGCGACTTTGTTTTATACTATGTAGTGATAGTGATAAACAAGTTTTATTGCACACATGTTTAGAAACTTGTCTATAGAAAACACTGAGAAAAAGTGCTTGATAGTAACCTATGTTAATTAAAATATATTGTCATTTATTATTTACATAGTAAAGTCATCTACTATATAAAAATAAGTCGGGTTTTCCTTCCTGACGCTATAACTCTAGAACGCACCAACCAATTTCCATGGTTTTGCATTCGTTGGAAACGTCTCGGGCTCCGTGAGGTTTGTAGCAAAGAAAAGGTGTTTCTGGTGGCGAAACGGAGTTCGCCCGATTTGCTAGTAGTTTTCTAACTGTTAAAGATTTTTTTACAGATGGAGTCATTTTTAGTCAAATTGTAGCAAAACAAAAACCACCTACCCCTTTTATAATTTTTTTTTACTTAACATAATTTAAATTCATTCATTGATAAATCTATTGATAAATTTATCATCAAGCGTACCGAAACTTATATATATATCCTGTGAGGTCGCCCACTTGAAACAACAAACTTAGCTCATCTTGATCCCTATGACCTCATCTCTGTTGATCGTTAGTTTTTGTTCCATTGCATATCATTATCATATGTTTTTCGTTATTTTGAGTTATGATAATATTATTTTTGATTCTAGTAATATTTATTAAGCTATTGCATAGCTTCTATCGCGGGCCTTGAGCGAATCCAGAAATTGCGTAACGAAAAACCTCACGCTCCCCACTCCGACGGGCGCGGAGGTGTGGCTTGAAGGCATAGCATGCAATAGCTTTACCGCGGCAGTCCCCGAGTGCCACACGTCTTTTTATTTTTCTTTTTTTGTATGGAAAATTTAGCGTTATTAAAACATTTGACCTTTTAGCAAGAACTGTTAAATTGAATCAATTTGAATACACACAGTTTTACAAATAACATGTTGATAAAAATATGATGAATCATAAAGTTCTAGTAATTTAAAATTTATTTAAGGAAAGTAGGAACATAATTTTGTACATAAATGAACTTCGATGACAAATATTATCCTACTTAAATTAATTATAATTTAACAAGCAAAAATGAAGAAATATAACAATAAAATATGAATACAGTCAAAGCTCCTTATTCGCGCTTCCTTCATTCGCGGTTTCACTATTCGCGGATGGAAAAAATGCGACCTAATTTCTATATCGCGGCCCAAAATTCTTTATTCGCGGATCGAATCGGTACATCGGTACTTACATATATGTATTTACCTAAATAAAAATCAATCGTTATCCTTAGTAAACGCCTGAACTACAACTACGAATTTATAATATCGACTAAAAAACGAGTAAAAAGTGCCAAGCCATTGCCTAAACCTGAAGATAATACCTAATTAAATGGTAATTAATAAATATGTATGGTCAAAAATTTCAATAAAACTGATTTCTTTATGTATTTGCTTCCTTATTTCGTCACCTAGGAACGTATCCCCTATAACCCCATACAAATTACCATTCCATATTCACTGTTTCTCTATTCGCGGCACATTTACGGAACCTATTGCCCGCGAATAAAGAGCTTTTACTGTATATCTATACTAATATTATAAAGCTGAAGAGTTTGTTGGTTTGTTTGTTTGTTTGAACGCACTAATCTCGGGAACTACTGGTCCGATTTGAAAAAATCTTTCGGTGTTAGATAGCCCATTTATCGAGGAAGGTTATATGCTATATATCATCACGCTAAGACCAACAGGAACGGAGCCACGCGGGTGAAACCGCAGGGCACAGCTAGTCAATAATATCAGTATAGCAACTCAATTAAAAATATTAAGCAAATACACAATTAAATAGACAGGAAAAGTTGCAAAAATGTTATGCATATGGTAATTTATGTATTAATTGATAACAATAAAGTTCATTTTATAATAACTGCCAGTTAATATTGACAAGTGTTATGACCTTTTAACTGCCTTATATGAGTTTCCTGTATCATGTAGGTTAAATGTGACTGGATTATCTGTTTAACATAATTAATTTGCAATATATATTATATGTAAATGATGGCATTGTCATCATTTTACTGTATATGTATTTAATTAATAATATGATATATGTTTTAAATATTTATTTATTTCAAATAACTTAACAAGTCATTTTTATATCAAAATTAATTAGTTATTGCTGAGTACATAATATGATTAGCGCCTATAATCCTCTTTTATATTATGGGTATTCATATAGAGATAAATTTAAAGACAATTAACGCAAGTAAACAGACGTAAATTAATCTCAAGTACGCACTCAATCTAAAAATAACACGATCGAAGCCCTATAAAATGCAGCCGCGCTCCCCATAATTATTATAGAGATAAAAGTTCAAAGAACCGACCCTGATATCGTTTCCTGATCGGAAAGACACAGCTTCATTGATTATAGAAGGAGAAACATTGCCTTGAAGTTCCTTGACATAATACTTACTACGGCAAATTTTTCGATGATATCACTATAAATTTATAATAACATAACACTGTACACTGTATCCACAAGATACTTCTAAAGTTTTCAATTCACTTCACTTGATTTACAATCCCGTACCTTCTGCAAGTGACGAAAAATATTTAATTATACATTTATTTTTTATGTAAATTTTACAAGCACTGCAGTACCTAAATTTCATTCAATCTTCTTTCATTTTTATTTTTGACGTAAATCTGTATAATATTGCCAACACAATAAAATAATACATGACATATGTTCAGTGATACCAGTTTATGAGTTTTGTATTATTTTGTCGTTTTTATTTATAAAACAAAACCGCAACATGCATACCTACGTTAAATTGGTTTTCTATAATTTTGAAAAAAAAAATAAACTATCCTATGCATAATTCATGAAATAATTTTCCAAAAATTTGTAAAAACTAATGTAAAATGAATCGTTATTGTAAAAATGGACCTTGATTGAAGTCACCCTACATTCTGTCAAATTTTCAAAATATGAAGTGATCATTTGTGATTTTTATGTTGATTGTGTAATATATTTGCTTTAATAATAGTTTAATTTTATAAACCAACCGCTGTGTGGTGATATTATTTGATTATATTGTAAACCGGCATCGGTTATGAACTAGCGGCATTGAAAATTTTGTTGGAAAACCTTATTGGTTATTATGTTTTAGAAATATTATTAAACTGTGATTAAAAGCTAAGGAACAACTCCAAGAATGTCGAGAATACTAAACCATCGGATAAGGTATAATTAGCTTTTATTCTATTATGAAATGATTATGAGAACATCGTATTTTAAACAATATAACCTTTCTTCAGATCATCATTCAAGAAGCAATCATGGTCATGTGTTGATAAGAGGGCTGTAGCATTTTCAATATGGACAGGACGTAGTGTACTCCTTCACAAGCCTCTAGACAGCTATCAGATTCCAAGAAGGAAATATGGCATGCTCATTGCCAGAGCTGTGAGAGGCGTGTTGAAAATCAGATATTTACTTCTTGGAGGTGCTGTTGGTGGCGGCATGACGTTAAACAAGGTAATACACACTGCCTAATACATAGGTATTATGTATCAATTCAAATGAAATTTTGTTGATAAGTTAATATTGTACAGTATAACTTTGTTTTAATCAAGTACCTACCTTTTTCAAGTAAGATTGTAAGTAATTAAATTTTTTTATCAATACTTAAGTCATATTTATAACTCAACAGTAAAACTCACTATTATATTATCTAATAAGTTACATTATAGTAAAATAATTAGCAAATAAAAATCAACATAATATTTCCAGAAATATGCAGAATGGAAAGACGGTCTACCAGACATGGGTTGGCTGAATGATTTGTTACCAGATAATGATCAATGGGAAAAATTCACAACAACCCTTATTGATGCCAAGGACAAAATTGGTGATAATTTCCAAATCGGTGAGTTTCTATCTTTGATAGTCTAGATTATTTGATTGTAAAAGTACTAATTATTTTATATATGATATGATTTTATTTACTTGCTAATTATGTAGTTTCTGTAGTATCATTTATTACATTTTAATTTAGAACAATAAACATGCCATGTTCATTTAGAATTGTATTTCACTGTATGGTGATTGCTATTTCACTTTCTTAATCTTTACACTGCACAGTAGTATATACTATAGCCTATAGGTTTTTTAAAGGGTATACTGATCAAATACTCTTTATGAAGTAGATTAACGATAAACTATTGCAATAACAAAGGGGGTTAGGTACTTTTGTATCGGCTAGTGGTGTCGTATTCTCAATATAATAAACACTAATCTATCCTAATAATCTCACTCTAATACTTTTATTAAAGTGCATGTTATTTCCTTGTTTTCCTGTTTTTATTTTTCTATATTTATCCATAAATATCAAATTCTCTATAATTGCATTCAACTCTTTTATATCAGAATGAACAGTGAAATGTAAATTTCATATTGTGAATGCTTTAAAGTTAAATAGACGGTTTTATCCCTTTATTATTAAATATTATGTAAATAAAGTAATATCATTGAAATTAAATCAAAATATGTAAATATTGTAACAATTTTTTGTTCACAAAAGATCTGTTTTCAAATCAAAATAGCTGAACCATGTTTCATATAAAACATCAGATGTTAAGTGAACATCTGTATGTCATGTGATTAACATATTGTTCATACAAAACAGGGATGTTATGGATATGAAATTTCGAATCTTAGATAGGTAATTATTGAGGATTATACATTAGTTACATTTAGGGATAATAGATTATTGTTATGTAAAAATCAGTTAAAACATGTATTATTTAGACTGCCCTTATGGTTACAGTATTCAATATTTTTTATTTGGGGCTCCATAACATCCCTATTACAAAACATCAGTGAAACTTAGCGAGCCACCTCTCACTGTGGTACAACACTAGGTGCGCCACTGACGCTGTCGATACACGCAGATCCGAGGCTCCGGGACGCGGGGCTCGCTAGGGCTGCCGAGCTGAAGGAGTGGCTCGCACAGAGGTATGAGGACGCGGTGGCTGCGGCAGCTGTTAATAACGCTACTAGTCATATCGGTGAGTTAATTTTGTGGTGGGTATGTAGTTTTTTGTGTATTTATATTATGCAATGTTGTAAAGTCATATCGGTGAGTGTATTTTGATTTAGTTTGGTTAGTTGTTTTTTTTATTTTATTTATGTTGTTGTAATGCTACCATTTACAAGTAATAATGGTTATGTTTGTTACTGTACCGTTTTGGTACATATGTTTTGTTGAGATTTGTAGTTTTTGTATAGTAAATGTTGTGTTTATGTCACAGACATCTGGTTGAATATGCTATTTGATAGAATGACTAGGGAATGATGAATGTTAATTGACGAATTATTTGAGAATGACAAAATTTAATTGAATGGGTGAAGGACAACTCGTCAAGTTGTTTTATGTATCGGTCAACGTCTTGACGCCGTCATTTAGCATAGTGGTTGGTTTGGATAAGGGGGTGGTTAGGTTAGGTTCGTTGTATTTTTAACTACACAGAAAAGGGAGCCTCGCAACCGCCTTTATGTGGATGTTTGGAAAAAATAAATTTTGCCGTCATTCAATGAACACGCTAGTCATTCAACAATATGCCGATTGTTATATCCACTCCGTTCAAAGAGCTACGTTTACAATCCTACGTATTAATTTGGACGTGGATTTTACGTGTAGAAAATTATTAATTATACATAATATATTGTTACAGAACCGGCACCAAAGATAGTCAACAACCTACAGAGTAGACCGGCACCCATGTCTGCGTCAGCTAAATCAAGCGCAGAAGATACCGCTGCTTATGGTATGTTCATGACTAATTATATTAATTCTGAAGTAAAAAATATCTTCCTGGTCAAATGTAATTAAATATAAAGAATTTTGTCGTTATAAAGTTAGAGAAAATTAAGTTTTTCCCTTGTGTAAATAATCATATATTTATCAGCATTAATCTGTTTTTTATCTCCCTTATTCATGGAATCAAATCCTTTGACCCAAAACATGTAAATTAATATTTCAGTGCAATGAATATTAAGTGCATTTTGTGTACTAGTTATTGCTTTTTGGGCCTAGTGCAATGAAATGTTTTAAATAAATAAGTCTTAAAAATAAAAGAATCATGCTACACCACTTATAACTCGAGTATGGTTGAACAGATTTTAATTATTGAATTTGATATTTTTAGTTTTTATAGCATTGAAATGCTTTATAAGTATAATATTTTAATGAAATAGTCGAAAATCGATCACGGTTCGGGACTAGAACCCGCGTCTTTTGCCATATAACAAAAAAAATTAGAAACTAATTCTTAGTTTGTTGTTATTATCTTTGCTTACATTCGAATAGTAAGAAATGGATTATTTCTCCATTTTTTTTTTGTTCTCCCCGCTTTAACAATAAACTCTTCTACAAATACTCCCAGAGCGTCGAGTCCACGCCCTCCAAGAGGAAGTGCTATCCCTACAAGCTCGATACCAGCGCGAGTTGCAGCGGCTCGAGCAGGAGAACAGAGAGCTGATAGTCTAATATCGATCACGGTTCGGGATTCGAACCCGCATCTATCGTCATATAAAATTGATTCTAATTATAAGTTTGTTGTTATTATCTTTGCTTACATTAGGATATTAAGAAATGGATTATTTTTCATCCTTTCAATTTTTTCTTCCCGATTTAACCCATTGAGCCCCAAGCGGCCCGATCGGTCCCAGACACAATAGAGTTTCTATTGTGTCTGTGGTTCCGGGGCCTGAGTTATTAACAATAAACTCTTCTACAAATAATCCTCCCAGAACGCCGTGTCCACGCCCTCCAAGAGGAAGTGCTATCCCTCCAAGCTCGATACCAGCGCGAGTTGCAGCGGCTCGAGCAGGAGAACAGAGAGCTGCGGCAGCAGAACATGCTGCTTCGGCAGGGAAGGCAGCCGTCCGCTAAGAAGATGAAGGTATGTAAAAATAAATGTTTTTGTAGACTTTAAAAATTCAGGTTTATCCATTGTTCCACTATCAATTACATATTCCGGACTTCTAATCTTCTTTTTCTAGCAATTGTATATCCTAAATAATCTTTTTGTAGCATTTCCTTCATCGATTATTTATTCTAAAGCCAAAAAATCATTCTTTTCCTCATCTATTACATATTCTAGAGTTAAAAAGTCTTCTGTAACTAGCGTTCTTTCATGTATTACATTTTTTAAGATTCAAATATCTTCTTTAACCATTCATCATCTATTACACATTCCAGACTTCCCTTATCGATAATCGTTTACATATTCCAGATTTAAAAAAAAATCTTCTTGTTCCAGTATAACATCATCAATTACATATTTCAAACTCAAAAAATCCTCTTTTCCATTGTTCCTTCAGCAGTTACAGATACTACAATAAAAATATTGGTTTTTCATTGATTGTATTGTTGAATTGTATTGTATTAGCCTATTGTGTCCCAATGCGCTATTGTAGACCAGTCCTTTGTTTATGTTTTTTCATTAAAGAATTTTATTTGATTTATTGAAGTGAAACTTCTTTATCGGGGTTGGAAAAAAATTTAGTGTAACATTTTTTCGTTACGCGTGACATTTTTCCGTTACGCGCCATCTTTTTCTTATCCCTACCACGCGTGATTCGACGTATTTCTGTAAAGTTTCATATAGTAAATTATTTTTTGAAAAATAAAGTCATAAAGAAGTTTCACTTCTTACGTGTGTACACAAGTACACGCACACATTTTTATTTATTTACACATAAAATCTCTTTCCAGCGCTCCCTCATCGACATGTACTCTGCAGTATTAGACGAGCTGGCTGACTGGGACTCGGGTGAAGCCGGTCGTCTGCCCCG
>CAJQZM010039869.1:33826-75733 GCA_907164665.1 Colias nastes | reverse complement strand
AAAAAAGGCAATGAATGCACACTATTCAATTTATGATTTAAAAACTAGTTAATTATATTATAAAACGACGGTGTCGTCTGAGCGAAAACACGATTTTTCATTCAATATATTATTTCGTGGGAATGTTGAGTGTGTTTTAAATTTTAAATGAATTAATAGGAATAATTATCGTGTATTCAAATCGTGCCGTCTGAAGTGTACTTTTTATTTAAAAAATGCCACACTCAATCAGTCTGTTTATTTCATTTTAAATATTTAAACCGAGCCGTGTATTCATATGGCTGATACGTACAATGTTTAAAATTATTATGAATCTTGTACTTACAAATATTTAACTAGGAAACATATACTTAACGCAGAATTACAACTATTTTTAGTTTAATTTGTCTCACTATTGGCTATGAAGATGATTCATTACACACATATGATTACATACAGTAAATCGATATGTAGGCAAGCATCTTGTTTCAACACTTTATAACAACAATTCATACAAAAATCCCTACTTGAATTCTTCTTTCAACGGTCATTATTTCAAATTTCAGCTCACAATCCCCCACGTCATGGCAACCCTCTTCTGGTGCAAGATTTTCAAAGCACCAGACCTGCCAAAGAAGCATCACATAGTCGGCTACCAGCCCTTAATAGATAGCCGACCAATCAGGAACGGCAAACCAGTGATAGAGAAGGACAGCCTATCTCCAGTTCATCATATGGTGTTGTATGAATGTGCTGAAGACCATGATAAAAGGCTATGGAGTGAATGGGCGGAGGGTGAAGGCTTCTTTGGGCCCAGTAGACCTGGTGAATTGGCGACATGTGTGACTCCCATCGCGGCGTGGGCTATGGGTTCTAAAGGTAATTTAGTTATATTTATATTAATAGTTTATGAGAAGGTTTTTGTATATTGTGTGTACTTACATCAACTTACATCTACACACATATTAAAAGTGGTTTCAAAATAGTTAGATCAATTTTTTAAACCTCTTCTCAAAGGTTTTGCTATCTTAATACTAACAAATCAGTATTTTATCTGTAATTAATTATTTTTAATATACAAATATATTCGATAACACTTTGTACGTTAAAACACTACCATTATATTCTTATGATTGTTGTTTTGTACATTGCATAAAATATCACACGACATACCTATAATTCCTCAATTTATCAAAGAGATTAAATACTAAAGTAGGTAATTATTCAAACAATGAGGTATACAAAATCAGCCCTCATTAAATCGCACAAATAAACCGAAATACAGTTTATCTTCCTCAAGACAAGATGTGAAAACTGAATTCCTTAAATAGAACCACAACAATCCATTACTTAAGCCTACAAGCCCATTTAAAATTCAATCGTATTACCTATTAATAAGGTGGATTATTGTTTGCAGGTGAATTCTTGCCGGAAAACGTTGGGATTCCGCTAGGGGAGAGAGGTGGCGTCTCATACTATATGTTGGAGGTTCATTATGATAACCAGGCGTTACATGAGGGTAAGTAATTATCCTTAAACTTTGAGTACTTTTCAGATAATTACAATGTGTTTTGTATCGCTGAGAGCTATTCGGATTTATGTTTCGTTTATAGTTATGTTTATATGGCTGTAAAGTTTGAGAATTTTGTGTAGTACTTCTCGTAAGACATAAGCTCTAAGTTGATTACATGACGTTGTAAGCTAAGCGACATGGTCTTTGTTTACTTAAGGATAAACTTAACCACTACTTCTTAACGTTTATTTTGTATTGTTTAAATAAAGTTAACAAAATATTTCGTCGATGTTTCGAGGGGAATTTATAATAAGTATAACATAGGGCTTAGGCAAAACTTATATAAGCTTAATTTTTTGCAGTATTGGACAACTCCGGTATACGCATCCACTACACACCGGTATTACGCAACCACGACGCCGCGTTACTCGGTGCCGGTATCGGTGTGTCGGTATTACACGTGATACCGCCGAAGCAGCGCGCATACCGCACCGTGGGTATATGCAGCCCGGAGTGCACTAATAGCGTGAGTATTATTCTTATATTGTAGTACTATATAACTACGGTACGATACATCCACTACACACCGGTATATCGCAACTAGCAGTGTTACTCGATACCGGTATCGGTGTGTCAGTATTAATATTGCACGTGGTTATTTTCTATAAACCCGTACTGTAATATAACGCGCTCCTAAATTCTAAGAAAATTGTAAGATATAAATAGTCTTTTCAATTTCGTCCATATATTTATAAAGCGTCTTGTTATAATTGTTTAATTTAACCGTAAATTAATTCCATTAAATTTAATACCAGTTATAATTATCGGGAAATTCTCTCAGTGGAATTTATAAACGATTTAAAGATCAATCACGGAGAGTGATGGATTTAAAGCATCGGTTTTAATGAAAATTTTGTTAAATGTGTTTTGGTTGAGTGGAAATAGTTGTCAAGGGCTTTTAAGCCACTTCATAAAATTAGCACATTATGTAGTACTTTAGCTCACAATATAGCACTGAGCTTAAACTGAATCTGAATTTAAGTATTTCAATGGAGTAAAAATTAATTTAAATTTACTTTATTATTTAAATTGTAAATTGTTATTTCGTGAAATTTCACTTTTTTTAAAGGTTCTCTATAAGTATAGTTGTTCCCGATTTTTTATTAATATAATAAAACAAGAAAAAATTTAAAAAGTATACAAGTTTAAAATTTCTTTGTTTTACAGACGATGCCAGAAGAAGGAATCAATATTGTATCAGTTCTACTGCACGCTCACGGCACCGCTAGGAAAATCACCCTCAAGCACATTAGGGGAAACGAGGAACTTCCTAAAATATCAGAGGTAACTTTGATTTTAGCGCCCTCTAGCTTTTAAGATATGTATTAACATAGTCTATGATACGTTTTGGTTCCATGTAATGTGTAACATTGTTGTAGTATTATCACTTTTAACTAGATGGCGCTTTTGTAAATTATTAAAATAGTTCTTTAGTTCATCGCTAGATGGCGGTTTTTATGAAAAGCTTTGGTGTGAAAATTAAATACAAGAAACAATATCGCAAATTATTATTTCTTGCCATACTTATCCACTTATTACAAAAGGAAATTATTATTTAGTTACCTTTTCATGATATTTGACAACGCCATCTAGCGCTTGGGCAAACAGTTTTTTATAACATTCAAACTTTCCCTCCAAAAAGAAAAAAAAAGTAAAAACAGTTATTCAGGCTTCAGCAATCAAGATTCATAACTTTAAGAATTTTTTATCATAATATTTTTCATCATACCATCCAGGTTATCGCCTATAAATAAAAAGAAACCCTTACATGTGTTTTTCCATATTATATTATTCAGGAAAACGTATACGACGCGCGTTATCAACAATCCCGGATCGTTCCGGGTGGGCGACGGTTCTTCAAACGCGATACACTTATCACCGAATGCACTTACGATAGTTCAAGCAGAGATAAGCCCATACTTGGTGGATATTCCGCTACGCAGGTCAGTTTATACGCTAATTATATTTTGTATTAGATAATTTTGTTATATTTTTAGTTATTACAGTATTTATTAGTTGTGTTTAATGAGGTTTATATTAAGATGTATTTAAATATAAACCTAGATCTAGATCTTCTCAGTTAATCTCGATTTATATTTTTTCAATAACTATTACTTACTATATACTACATTAGTCTGTGATACTACTAAGCTTATAGTTTTTTTATTGGTTGGTTGAACAAACTAATCCCGAACTGAGTTTCGCATTGAAAAATATGTTATTGTGTTGAATAGCTAATCGATAAATTTACCGAAAAAAAGTTTATAAGATTTACAATTTACAGTATTTAAGACCTCATTCCAGTGCATTTTTATAAATTATTTCTTTTATTACAGGAAATGTGCCTATCCTTCATACTATACTACCCTCGGACGGAGCTAGCCGGCTGCTACTCTATGACCCCAGTTGTTGAGTTCTTTGAAACATTTGGAGTTAAAGAATTTTATGGACTCAGCATGATGCAAGTCGAGAAAATATTCCTGTCTTCTGGGTGAGTTTTAATTTATAATGTTGACCCATTTTTACATTGGAGAATATTATTCATATTCCGTGAAAAGCATTTGAACAGTAGTATGACATAAAGCTTTTTTTGTTATTTTATTTATAAATTATAATATTTATAATATGATTAGTTTATTTACGTAGTTAGATTGATTATCCTATTAATCTGTGAGAAAATATTCCGTGACTAAAATTTGTAGACGATTTTGGGCAGTAGGTAAACCATCAAGTTTTTTGTCTGCAGATTTTAATACGCATTTTTAAACTTGTTTGTTGAATGGACGTATGGGAAAATAAAAGTTTTTAGCTTATGACGTAATTGTGATTCGAAATTTGCACACAAAAAAATGGCATTTAGACTAGGTTTTACCTGTTTGAGTCTGGGAAAAATAATGTCCAACAACCATCATGTGTGTTGCATATAAATTATTTTATGTAGATATTTCTTTATGAGTCACTGATAGAAATGCGTTCGGGGATTATAACGTACCTGTAGTTATTCATTTGCCTTCATAGTGCAAATATTATCTAAGATTAAGAAGAAATATGGCGAGGGAAGTGGTTTGAAAATTAGGTAGGTATTCAAAAAAAAAAATTGGCTGTCATTATTCAAGCGCAAATTTCGTTAATCAAAAAAATAACATCATATCTTGTTACAGGAACTTGGAAGGCTTGCCACAAGAAATCGAAGGCGATATAAGTGCACTGCAGGGAGATGACCAAGGAGTCGGCTTAATGAGTGAGTAATATCATAAAAACTTAGTAAATATCACATAGAATCAACATCTATTCAAGGCCTGTATCTTGTTTTCTTGTATTCGAGTTAAGTAATCCAATTTTATTTACACGCAATATGTTTATTTACTTTAAGAGTATATACCATTATATTTATATACCATTAATTGTTAAATTTGATATTGTACGCGTTAAAACTATCTTTCGTTCGCAATGAGTATGTAAGATAAAGAAAGATGTATGTATTGTCCCGATATAGTTCTGTATATAATCAGACTTTATTTATAAAATTTTAATAAACACTGTTAGAAAGAAAGAAAGAAAGAAAAAACATTTAAAGATTAAAGATGCACATACATTTTTCATATACTAAACTAAAGTATTCATCCACAGAAGGTCTAGTAATAAAGGAACCCCCAGAATTCCGCAACAAAACATTCATGGCGCACTTGAACGAAATGCCCTGGTCCGAGCCGCTATTAACCGAACAAATTGAGAAGACGTTGTACAGAGGATGGCATATGACGTTCTGTAAGAAGAGAGACGATAGTTGGGGAGCGGTGAGTATTTTTTGAAGTGAAAACTTCTTTAGCGGCGTTGAGCACTTTTTCTGTAATGGGTATAAAATCTTAAACTCGCGTCAGGACACGTGACCTGATCGAAAAAGCGTAAGACGGATGGAGAGTAGACAGCTATCCCCTCTCTACTACGCGCGTTTTCACTTCTGCCGGCACTCCCGGAGTGCAACCCGTCTTTTTTTTTAAAGTCTTCACTACATAGTATAAAACAAAGTCGCTTTCTCTGCCCCTATGTTGTATGCTTAAATCTTTAAAACTACGCAACGGATTTTGATGCGGTTCTTTTTAAAAAGATAGAGTGATTCAAGAGGAAGGTTTTAGTATATAATTTATTAGGTTTAAGTCAAATCGGGTGAAGCCGCGGGCGGTAAGCTAGTTTGAATATAATATGAACTACCCTGTACCCTGATGTAAAGCAATATTACTTCCAATGTGGAATCTAAGTTGGCAGCACTTTTCCATGCTGGAAATAATACTGCTATAAGACATCACCGTACCCTGAACTCTAATTGTAATGTGAACATAATTAATATAATATAAATATAAAATATATATAGATGATAGATATAATGAGTAATGGGGAATATTCATGTTTTTCTTTTTTGTCTTAAATTAATAGTTTACTATTTTATAACGTAGAAAAAAATATTAATGGGCTTCAAAATACTCTAGATATTTTTAAAAATGAAATTTAAAACTTTTAAAAAATTTAAGCAGTTCAAACGCCGCCATTTTGCGCGCGCTTTGCGTGACGTCACATGACACGTCCAGTGGGTGTTTACCTTAGTGTTTACTGTGAAGTGATGAATACAATGTCGTGTCAGATGACGTCACATTTCGTTCGACCTATGGTGGCGCGTTTTGGAAGTTTGAATTTCGCTTCCTTATTTTGCACTTTTTGAATATTATTTTAGGGGTTTAAATAATAAGTAAATAAAAAAAAAATCCTTTTCATTATAATATTACGATAATAAGTATTCGAGAAAAAAATATTTTAGGCCATTTCAAATTTTATGCATATTCCCTATTGTTTATTGTATTATTATTTAAAGCTTTGTGGTCATTGAAACCACATTAATTAACGGAAAACCCGGAATTTAATGTTTTATTGTTAACAGCTTATATTATTTAATGGTAAAATTAAACCGAAATACTATAATAATATGCGTAAATGAGTTTTAAGTAAACAAAAACGCGACTTGTTTTTCAACCTTTCCCATAATTTTTTTCATTAACTTTTTCCACCCTTAGACTAAAGCTATAAGCTTGTATTTATTCTTACATTTTTCTTTCAGCCAATCCAAATCCAAAACTACCCCAACTACACAAGACTATCAAGTAACGACGCATCCGAAAAATCCTGCCATTACAAGAGTGTCCGACTTCCTTCAGTCACGGGATCAACCGGCGAAGCTTCTAGAACAAAAATATCCGCCATCTTGATTCTAACCTCTTTGTTTATAGCGCGGTAACAACTAACAATCTGTTAATGTTAAACCTACTGATATTATAAGGAGAAAGGTGCATAGGCTAAAGGTAAATTGAAATGTGGCTTATTAGCTAGAATTGAGTTCAGTTGCTCTTTTTCGTTCACATATGAGTAGAAAAGAGACAACAAAAGAATTGAATGTAAGAATGATTATTGAATCATGCCATCTTACATTGGCGTCTTTTTTTTGTTTTTGAAGATCGAATGTTTTATACTTTTTACTTATAATATCACTGGTTAAACCCATTGTTGTTTTTCGTTGTGAGTTTAAAAAACGAGAGCTTTTATTGTTTTGATTGCGTTCCAAGCGAAAGGCTTGTAAAGTATTATTATTAGTTTATGCCAAATACGTTTCGTATTATCTGTGCAGTTTTTAATTTATTGACAAATTAATCTGTGGCTGGAGTCTTGCGAACAATGCATTGAAATGTTGTATAATGTAATATTGTAGTTAATGTTTTTGTGATTTTTGTACTTATGCGAATTTGCTCACGAAAACGTTGGCTTATATCGTGACTGTGTGAATGTTTTATAGGTGATAAACGATACCAAATGGTATTATTTTATAGTATTTACAATTAATATACTGACTGATTCGTCTCAATTTTCCTTGTACATAATCTATCAATGTTTCTACCTAATATTTTTTGCTATACATTTTTTGTATGTAATACTCCTTAGTTAATGGCTTCGAACCAATTCCCTGTGGCTTCATATTTCTTTTATTTTCTTGTAAAAATTATTCTTTAATTATGATTGATTTGAGATTATTTGAATTTATCAATTTCAAAGATTTTTCTACTGATTTCTGAGTTATATTTTTTTCAATGTACTTGCAATGCATTCCTCTAAGCGTTTAATCTTGAATTAAAAATGATTCATAGTTCATAATATGTACTAGTATTTATCAAAGAATTTGTTGTTGATCACACATTAAATAGTTATACCTACCCGCAAAATAATATGGAAAATGTATAAATAATATTTATAAGACTTAACATTCAATTAGGGCTGTGCTACATAGGCTCTCCATACTTTTACAACTACCCTCAAAAAATAATACTGAAATTTTAACTTTTTAACATTTACAAACATTGAAGGGTAGTTGTGAAACATAATATTTGAAACGAACAATGTTTTTGAGTCATTCTTTTTAGGTTTATTGCATTTTGCTATAATTTATATTTTTCTAAGGTGTAGTTGTAAGTATACGCTTAGTAATTAAGTTTTATTTATTTAAAAGTCAATATAATGTGTTTTATTATTTGAATAGTTGTTTTATTTGAAAACCTTTAAACTATACTCATATTATGATGCTTGTCTAATAACGGTGCATTTACATCAAACGAGCAAATGCTCGTTCTAACCCCACTATCTCAAATGCTTTTAGTGTAAACAGGCGTAGAGCATTATTAGTGCGTAAGAAAAGATTCTATTCAATGTTCTTATACTGAAAAACACTGAATACGAGTTTTCTATTTAAAATACGAGTCTCGACTAGCTCTAGCATCAAAAATTTAACCTTATTAGTAGTCAATAAAAATCGACTAAGGGCTGATTTTTCAATCCTTGGTACTTATTCGACGAATAAACGTATTAAACTACCATTTCAAAAACGTATTCTTTGCCCGTCTTTGACAGTTTACGAGTGACATTTTAATATTATCGTGTAATACTTTATTGGGCGGATAAGTTTTAACCATTGATTGAAAAATCGGCCCTTAACCGATAAATTTTAAGCGCGCTTTTTGTAACAAAAAATACGAAACTGATCGCTTGATTTTATAATAATAATATGTTCGCTTGTTTCCAGCGGTTGTAAAAAATCAAATTATGTTATAAGCCAGCGACTCCATTGTTTAGTATGTTATAAGCCAGCGACTCCATTGTTTAGTAGGTATAAACAAGCTTTTGAATCGCATAAGTTTCTAAAAAAATACCGAAATATTTTCCAAAGGCTTCGTGATATTCAAATAAACAGTCGTATTGATTGTGGTAATTGATTAAGCACAGGATAAACAATATAATTTATTCTATAGGTAGATACGAGAAAAAAAAGTTGATACCTATGCCACACCTATGCGATATAGTTAATTATCATTACCTTAGTGGATTACCAGTTATACCTATTTCATAAGAGCCAGCCCGTATCACTGATAATGTTATGATCAATAAAACTATTTATAATATTTTATAATTTTATTTATTGTAAAAAATACAAGCCAATCGTATAAAAAGGCTTCAAATAATATCATACACACAATAAAAACAATCCTTTGGAACACAACTCCTGTATTATGTACCGAGATAATCAGTACAAGGTAAATTTATATTGTTTACAATAGACGGACATCACTAATAATAAAGATTACGTAATGCAATTAAAAGGACATTGTTCGTTTACCACATAATAATAGCAAGAGTTAATTACATGCATAACTGAATATTTGACGTCAAATTAATAACCTCCATACGATCTGTACTGTTTATAACCTCTCTGTTGCGTTTGAACTGGCTTAGCTTGTTCTGGCTTAGGCTGAGTATCGCTAACAGCACCAAATTTAGATGTCAAATTGTTCGACGCATTATTTGGCTGAATGTTGACATTCGCATTGGAAGGGTTATTCAAAGGGATATTCACATTGGAAGGGTTATTCAGAGGGATATTCACATTGGAAGATGTGTCGGAAGGTATGAATGGGTTAGGTTTTTGGTCGTATGTTTGTGGGTTACGACGGCTTTCTTCTAGAGCCTTCCAATTGATGTACCAGAAAGGCTGCTTATCGACTGGGAGCTTGCTGATGCGCTTTATTAGTTCTACATCACCTTTGGCTTCTATGGGTAAAGGTAGCGGTGTTCCGTCATCGCCAAATCTGGAAAATAGATAAATGTTAGGGAATATTGCGTAGATATAGGTTCCTAATTAAGAAGTAAACAACACATACTCTAAGAAGACGTCTAAGAAGTAAGCTACAACCACTCTACTACAATATGTTATCTAGACACTATCCTAGTTACAAAATATATAGAATTAATAACTGTTATGAAAATTAGAACACATAATATTATGTTGTGAGATCGCTAAATATAAATAGATTACAAAAATATAATATCTAAGAATGCTAACCCTTCAAAAATAGGAAAGTTATGAACTCGTGTCACATCTCCTATAAAATATAGGTAGATTAAAATGTCCAATTAGCTTTGTTTTTCACATTACCTACTTGAAACGAAAAATTTCGCTCAAAATCATCAATGACGCGCTTATGAGTAATTTCATTTTTGGTTTCTTTTTTTACAAACTTGTATTGAAATAAACACCTGCATATTAATGAGATATATACCTACTTTACATAGTGTTTGAGTTCCAACTTTTCCTGTATCGTCTCAAAAATTTAGTATATTAGAATATTAGGTATATTAAAATGCATTGATTACCTGCTTCCGAGTCCATCTTCACTTGTTTTGTTCTGTAGTTCTGGAAAGCCGATTGGCCTGAATCCTGCGAAGGTAGGTCGTTGACCCGCCACCAAATTTACCGTCACAAGTAAACATACAATCTTCCAAGTAAACATCTGCAAATTTTAAATATTTAATTAAATTTATTTGTTTATTTATGGAAATATTTAATTATTTAATACTTATCGGTAATTCGCATTGAAATAGGTATTATGTTTAATGTTTATTTAGGTATCTACTCTATTTTGATTTGAAATATTATTACTAATTAACTTTTGACATTTAATATCTAACCTTTTAAACACTGATAAAATTAAAACGTAAGAAGAACATGGGACATGTTAAATTGATACTGGAAAATTATATTAGACTAGCTTGTCGCCGTCTAAGTTTGAAAATGTTTAACAGCTCTAATCTCTTAAATGAATACCTGTTAAACATTTTCAGATTAAACATTTCCAATCGGAGACAAATCAAACAAATTAAAAATCAATAAAATCTGTTCAGCCGTTCTTGAGTTACAAGTGGTGTCTCTATCACGACTTTATGTAAATGTAGAGATGTACCTATCTATCCTATAATTACCCTAAAGAAAGAATATACATATAATTATTTAGGGATATCACAATGATAATTCGTATATTTATAAATAGGTACGTACCTTATAAGTAATAATAAGTATTAGGTATATTTTCATTAATTCAGATTGTAATGATGAAGAAATTTGTTAAAATTAAGTACCTACATATATGTAAATAAATATATAGCTGTAAATTTATTTTATTAAAACATAATAATATTATGCAACTCAATCACACCTACCTCTATCTATTTTCAAATTAAATTTAAGCACAAAAACACCAAGCTTGAGGTAAATTAACAACAACACGAAAACAAAAACGATTAATTACGTATTTCAAACTTTGCCGAATCACTATGTTATTAACTTATTTGTTTATAAACAAATCTCACCGCTGATAAGCACAGATCCGCTGTACGAAAGCAATTGATGTTTTTTGTCACAAACAAGCTTTATATAAATTAATACTGGTATAATTATTATAAGATTTATAAATACATCTGTTAGTCACAACAGTGTAAAACCAACTGGTTATTCCGTTTGATGCAAAAACACAGCGGATAAGTTTCCCGTTAGACGAGATAAAATTATTGTGATGGGTAGACCTCGTTAAATCTTAGCTCGAGGCAATAAAACGTTTATGTATTAAATATAATTAATAATATACCTTGCATATTATTATAAAAAAAAATTAAGAAGGAAATTTATAATTGACCGTCAATCGGGATTTAGGTCAAATTTTATACATGACTAGCTGTGCTTCGCGGTTCCTCCACTCCTGTTGGTCTTAGCGTGATAAATGATAATAATATAGTCTAGACTCTAGCCTATAGTCTTCCTCGATAAATGGGCTATCTAACACCGAAAGAATTTTTCAAATCGGACCAGTAGTTCCTGAGATTAACGTATTCAAACAAACAAACAAACTCTCCAGCTTTATAATATTAGTATAGATTATTGATTTACCTACTAGCTAAATAGAATGAGGTATTGGTACAATTTTATCATATTTTTTATTCACAAACACTAACCAGTTAATTTAATGTCATTGATGCATCTGAGATCGTACGTTTCAAAGGTCAAGCATTAGATATCTATGTAATATGTAAATCCCATATTTTTAATAAATTAAAAACTACGTCAGTACTTGTTTAATCTAATACTAGCTAGCTATGCCACATCATTTCAATCGAAGACAAAACTACGGACAAAATCAAATGCATATTTCCAATGCCTATATTTGTCACTCTGGTGCTACAGAATACTTAATAGTAGCGTTACAGGTGCTTAAAGCTAAAGCACTGCAAATAATCATCTTAATCCATTTATTAGTATTTAAGTGAAATACTTACGATTATACATATTATATGGAACAATAGTAGTATAATATATAGTAATAGGGACTTATAATACTTGGGTCCTTTGGTCATAGAAATAATTTTATAATTATTCACTGAAGGTACTCACGCTGTTCCTTCCGACGCTTGACTGTGGCACTATAAGATTGCTTAAATAAAGAATGAGGAAAATCAACACAAATCTATCTTTCAAGCTTTATTCTATAATAACTTCGTAAAAAATGCCTTGATAATAGGTAATTATCTCAACAGTTGACAATACCTTCTTTATTTTTTATGTGTTTGGAGTCTAATATTTTTTCTAATCTAAAATGTACTGTTTTTGTTTTATTCGACCGATATCTGTAACTGTATAAAATTAATAAAAATATTTAGTGATACAGATATAAATTAAAATCTTTTATTAATATCACTCTAGATTAATAATTAGGCTACTCTTAAACAGGGTACCTACCACGCGAGCAAAGCAGATAGCTCCATATTGTATATTCATATCTACTTTACAAAATACTACAAACAATGCGAATAAATAACAACGTCATTATAACTTTATTATCTTCCACTTTAATCGTTTAATTATTATTTGTAAAATTAATAACAGGTTAATTTAATTCCAAAACCACTTTTATTGTTAACTCTGCTTTTTTAATACAAACAGATTTTCGATTAGTAAATATTATATTCATTTTGAATTGTGTTTTATTATGTCACAAATAAATATAATTTATCCATTAATTATCAACCCAATGTAGGTAACCCAATATAATTCGTAATTCCCACGTCAACACATAACAGGTTTTCATAGTGTGCGAGCTTTTGATGCTCAAAGTTTCACTGAATGATTTGAAATGACAGATTCGGTGTCGGAAATAGTTGCTATCGGGGATTGAACTACATAAAGGACTTTTTGGATACCCAAACACTATACTTATACAGGCAAATGGCAATATAAGTCGCAGCTAATTAATCAAGTAGGTGAAGGCATTATAAATTATTTAATAAAATATAAACTGGAAGTACCTAATCTAAATAAACCAAAAAGTCTGGGAAAGTTTTGTGTGTTTACGTTGGTATATTTTTCAACCTTGAAATATTAAACGATTTAGCAAGAATAAGGAAAAATTGTTGTTTGTGCTTACTTTAGTATAGCTTACGTTTAAGTACTACTTAAAAATGTAAATAATATACCTGTGGGACAAGTCATTGCGTTTATTTTCCTTCTGTGTTATCCAAAAAAAAAACAAATTACCAACTCAGCAAACGTAAGGGAAAGAAAAACACTTCAGTAAGTATAATGTAATTTTAATATATTTCCAAATAAGTAAATATTATAATACATCATTTACAGTGGCCATTAATATTATCGTAAATAAATTATGTCTCTTTTATAGTTAAATAGACTATACAAAAATAACATTAAAACTTTAAGTACATTATTTCAGAATTAATTTGGGTTAAACACAACATAAAATAAATATAAAGTAACCAGGTGCAATATTAATCTCTCAACTACAATGGATGCCGCTCCAGAGTCATCCTGAACCTCTTTACAGCATTTTGTACCTATTTCTACAACCTTGGGATAAAAATCCGTCCAAAATTCAAACGCTTTGTAATTTACCGTCTGTGCTGTGCTCATTGTAAAATTTTGCCTGTCTATTATAAAGAAACCTGGCTTCTCTTCTTCAAAAGGATCCCATTGGATAATCACACCCGAATTTGTGGGATTAGAGTACCAAGCGAAGTTCGACCACATTTTCATAACAATTTCTGAAATGCTTTTATCTCTGTAGTCCCATTTCGTCAAGTCTTCCGGCTGTGCTAAATGCGGTAAGCCAAATGTAAAAATTAAATCGAAATTATGAGGGACTGCCACCCAATCCGGAATCCCGTCGTTAGCTACATCTGAAAAGGGCTTCAAATCAAAACGATATAGATATACTGGAGAATGCTTATTCATATATTTAGCAAGCTGGTAAGTCGTGGCCCCATATACTTTGTCAGTGTAAAACTCAAGAAATAATTTTCTCAAAATAGTCTCGTTTTTGGTTGGTGGAATTGGTTTGTAGAAAAATGCAACAGCTTCCTGTATGTGATGTTGGTTTGTAAAACACGAACTATTATCTATAGTTATATCAGAAAGAATAATTTCTTCTCGCATGACATCAAACTCCCTTTGACTTAGTCCTGAATCTTCATTACCATCTTTATCCAACAGTAAAGCATCTTCCATATTAGTAAAGCCAGTCAAAATTGGTACAGGACTGAATATTTCGTCTTTGAACATTTTACTCGGAAGATCTGTGAGAAATGGAAGAGATATATTACTGAAACCGTTATCGACTAGAGGTTTCCACTCTGCTAGCGGTTCACCGATATCCAATAGAGCTTGATAATTAACCCGTCTAAGACAATCTAGTAATTGGTAAGTTGGTTTTCGAAAGCAACTAAATGCGTTCGCAACTTTGTCGACTGTAATGACTTCTTTTCTTGCGATGTTTACTGTATCAGGAGAGAGAACATTGCCACTCATAGCAATGGCTTTTTGGAAAAGTCCAGTTGAATAAGACGAAATCAAATGAAGTCCAACGCTGACAGCACCGGCGTCGTGACCAAATATGCAGACATTTTCGGGATCTCCTCCGAAACTTTCAATGTTATTCTTAACCCAAGTTAATGCAGCGACTTGGTCTAATAAGCCAAAATTGCCGGGCGCCTCGTTATCTAGCGTGGAGAAAAATCCGAATATATTCAAGCGGTACGCCACTGAAACAAATATTACCTGGAAATATGAAAACTTTATTGGATTAATGCAAATATTACGAATGAAAATTTTATTAAAACATTTTCACAAATAAGCAATGTTTATGATTTTTTATGTGCAACCTTAATTTTAATACATTCAACAACAACATATTCAGTCGTATAGTCGTAGTTTAGATAAATACCTTTTGTTTGAGTACAAGGTGAAATGGATTTATGTAATTTGGACTTCCCCGAACGAAATTACCTCCATGAAACCAAACCATCGTGGGGTAACCTTCCACATTCACATCTGCAACAAAAAAAAATATAAAATTAGCTGTTAATAACACTAATCCACAAATCTTTTGTGAACTGAGGGAACATTTATTAATATATTTTGCTACTAAGTATTAAATACGCATAAACAGGAATACCTAATTACTTTATATTAGTAAGAAAAATCTCTGAGAATAATTCGATTTATATATATAATATATCAGGCAGATTTAAACAGACCCTTAACTAATTCCACAGAATAATTTTCCATTAATTAACATAACACTAAATGATCATGTACACGTATAAGGTAATATCATACGTCATGATATATATAGTTATGCTAATCCGTAGTTCTCAAATTATATACCCTAGGGAAAACGTACGGTACCAATCAATGTATGTCCTAATTAAGTCACTAATCAAACTTTCTCTTTGATATTTCATTTTCGCACAAAACTCTTAATTACCAGTATATATTCCAGCTAACAAAGCAATATTCCATCGGTTTAATGTAAAAAAGATATTATATTTTCAATATCTACCAAGCTAGTCGACTAGGTATTTAGAATCTCTTTAAATTCTTATTCCTTACATATAATACAAATATGTTGGTTAAGTAAAATATTCGTCATTTCATATTCGATTGGTTATTTAACAAGTCTGAAATTTTACTGTAATTTTACGTCAAAGGATAGCAAATGAGTTCCAAATTATAAGCATTAAAGCAATCGAATGAATATTGGAATTACTTGGCATTTCCAATCTCATATTGTCAGCTTCTCTTGAACTAAAAGGGCCTAAATTTCGAAAATTGGGCTAGATTGATTACAAAGAAGTTTGTACCTAGGAAATCTATTTGAAATTTTTGGGCCTTAAACGAAATGCAAGTCAAATTCTCCAATAACCATCTAATAGTATGTACAAATACATTTCATTTCACAAAAAGTTTTTATTCTGCTTAAATTCATTGCAAAAGCTTTAAGTTTTTCATATTTAAATCCTCAAATTAATCACCCTCAAGCAGACGTGTCACGTGTCGTGCTATGAAAATCGCAGAAACAATCGCGTGTCAAATAAAGAAATGCGCAACAATCCAACATATGTTGCTACAATGAATTTCCCTTTCTGTAATGCATGTCAAATTTAGGTCAAGAAAGAGGGTAGTCGGTAGATTAAGGTTAGGTTGAGTCAAAGTGCTTAACGAGTATGCTATTGGCACGGAATTCTTGCATTAATGACTCAAATTTATTCAGCGTTGTAAAGCCTGGTCTGCAATGTTTGACAAGTCCATATATTTTATCACCTTTTGATGATATTCAGGTCAGCGATATCGTAACGTTTATTTAACTCTGCTGGCTGCTTCGACTATTTAAGTGGCTTATTTAGTTAATGCTCTGTATTGGCAAATTATTTTTGGTCGTGAAAATATGTAGATTGTATTTGTATTGAGGTCAGAGATATACTTAGTATTTAGAACGTTTCTGAGTATTTATTTCATATCGCTTCAGCATTTTATTTAAATAATTTAGAATTTATATTATTTATCATGACATAAAGAAAATTTTGAAAAATAATTTACTTAAATGTACATCAATTCATTATTAAAATTAAATACTGAAGAAGTTTATAATTAATCTATATTGGCAATTTGTACAGCTAATCTTAAAAAGTTTGCGTTCAGAAATTTTCATCTAAAACGATTCTTAAGCGATTATTTTAATACTGGTAATAAAGAACAAAATAAATGGTTGTTTAAAAGTTCGAAACCCTTTCTTAAATCTCTTGTAAATAAAATGGACACCGCAATCTTAAAGTTTGGTAGATTCGACTCAAGTTACCCTTTTCGTGAATACGATTTATAAAAACGTTTGGAAAATTGAAAACGTAAATATACAATCAATTGATATATTATGCTTGTGATTAAAATAAATTTTTAGAAAATGTTCCGCTTTTTATTAATCCTTTTGACTAATTGGGAAAGCCTCATAATAATCTCAAACTCTACTCATATTATTCAGAAAGACTTCGGGCATAAATAAAATATATAAAAATAAATGTAAGTATTAAATTTGTACATACCAAAAAGTATCTAACTACTTAATATAAATTATTATTTTACCTACTAGTTTTCGTAAGAATATTAGACGGTAGACCTGAGATAGCTTAGGCCTAATAAAATAAAATAGTTTAATACATTTATAAACATTTTGTGTTTTAAATAACTGTAAAATAATTCAAATGTGCATAAGCTTTGTAATAATAATTTGTACTGTTTATTTTCCTCGATAAAAACACTACCTTTATCGTTCCGGGAAATGTGAATCGATTATGGAAAATTGCATAAAATTATAAGGTTTTTAACCGTATCGTGAGTCTATGCGATATTCACTACTAACAATGCTTATGCTTCTTTGCTGAAATAAACAACGCAAATCTTAATAATGGTCACATAATAGCGTGTAAGTGGCTTACGGGGTAATTATTTACATACATTTAATGCATTTTAGCTGCCCTTTCACACCTATGTATTATGCCAAGATTAGAATATTTTATTGGTTATGGATACAGCGGTTTAGGCTTAACGAAAATATTCTGTTTGAAGCGTAGTTTTCTAAAAAATTAAGGTGCTTTTTTTACTTTAATATAACCTAAGTCAACACATAAGTATACTAGCTGTGCTCCGCGGCTTTACCCGCAGTGCTCCGCAGTCCGCTCCTGTTGGTCTTAGCGAGATGATATATAGCCTTCCTCGATAAATGGGCTATCTAACACCGAAATAATTTATGAAAATTGGACCAGTAGTTCCCGAGATTAGCGCGTTCAAATAAACAAACAAACTCTTCAGCTTTATAATATTAGTATAGATTACAAGGTTATACCTTAGGTACTGGAATACAAAGGCTGAGTGGCAAAAATTAATATTTTAATCCAAACTAATAATACAAAAATATCCCCAAAACCCTAAAGTTTTTTATATTAGCCCGCAAGTAAACAAAATTATGCAGAAACACGTTTATCACCATAATGCCATAATGCTATGCGACATCAGACTTAATTTTTACGAGTTTTTATTATGTAAAAACCAATGTAGATTCGATTATAATATCATTCACAAATAAAATAATATCTAATAACGATTAGCAGATAATATGATTTGAAATTGATATCCGGCACGTTTAATATTACCTGTTCGAAAATTATTTACCATATTTATGTAATATTCCTACATAAACTCTCTCGTATTTTCTTACATTGTTTTATTTTAAGTCTTGTTCTTTTTCTTGTTTTTGAAGCCAATTTTCTGTGACACGCTGTCTCGGTAAGTAAACGTTTTTTATTTCTTCTTTCTACTTTACCTATGTATTATGATAACTAAATATTCATTTTCTCCAAGAGGATTACGCCTTTACGCCTTTAGTACACCTACGCATTCGTATGCGGCAGCGAGTCTCTGCGGAACTACTGCCGACTGCGTAGCGAAATATCTGCGGAACGCACAGCAATGTTTTCGCAACTTTTTCGCAATGATATGCCATTGTAATTTTCTACGACTGCAGGTGCAGACGTAATTTTTGTACGTATTTTTAAATTCTGCGTGTCCAATTGCGTATAATACGGGATAATCTCGAATAGAATGCAAAAATAATTCAGTTTTTCGGCATCCATGGTGCGAAAATCTGTCCTCATCGACAGATCGCGAGCTGACGCATTGCAATGCGAAACATCACTAGCGAAACGTATGCGTCTGTGTAACGGCCATTTCGCAGGTCCTTGCGAAACAATACTGACAAGGACGCAACTATTTCATCTATCTATCTACTAACGTCTTTAGTACACCTACGCATTCGTATGCGGCAGCGAAACAACGAAAAATCTGTAAGTAGTATGGCAGATTTTCGCATATGATATGTCTCACTCTGACACATAGATAGATGAAATAGTTGCGTCCTTGTCAGTATTGTTTCGCAAGGACCTGCGAAATGGCCTTTACACAGACGCGGACGCATACGTTTCGCTAGTGATGTTTCGCATCGCAAAGCGTCAGCTCGCGTTCTGTCGGTGAGGACAGATTTTCGCGCCATGGATGCCGAAAATACTGAATTATTTTTGCATTCTATTCGAGATTATCCCGTATTATACGCAATTGGACACGCAGATTATAAAAATACGTACAAAAAAGAGGTAGCATTTAGAAAACTTCAAACATGGAGAAAATTACAATGGCATATCATTGCGAAAAAGTTGCGAAAACATTGCTGTGTACTAACGTTCCGCAGAATATATTTCGCTACGCAGTAGTTCCGCAGAGACTCGCTGCCGCATACGAATGCGTAGGTGTACTAAAGGCGTTATAACTGGAATATTTCCCAGGCACAAACTTGCTGATGTTTGCTAGGCTGCAACTAAAGTTTATGTGTTTAACTTCTATCATACATACAATATACATAGCTAGTATATAACTACATAATAGAGTCAGTCGATTATCATATATCATACATGTTTACATCTTAACTAGCTTATGATACTAAATAAGTATCATCTTCGACTCAAGACCTATTCAAACAAAAAAAAAATCTAATAAAAGCACAAAATATTTAAAGGTCTCCTTTCATAACCGTTATAAAGAAAAACCTCTAAAGTCTAAAAGGTAGAGTACTAAACGTACACACTTTTACATAGTGGTGTATTTAATCCTTTACAAATGTACCTCAAGTTAACAGCTCGATCATTGATACCCAACCCAGCCTTCCTTTTGAAGTATCGATGAATACATTATTTCGGGCTTAGACCCTAATCTCGGCTAAAAGCGTTGCGTTTTGCATTTAAACTTTATATTCGTGCCTCCGCTCGATTTTATGTCCGTTAAAAGTTACGATTTATGCTGATTGAACGGGAATAAATACTTGTAATGGAAAAGTTAAAAATGAAACTTGGAAAAATGAATGCTTATAAGAATTAAGAATTAAAATATAAACTAGATGGCAAAGATTCCCTTTAAAATTTGACACGAAGTTTATGCCCAAATATTTGTACTAACTTCACGCGTAGCAATAATTTTGCTACAAACAAACACAATTGTTTGCATGTTTTGTTAATTTGTCTTACGCAAATCCATTCTCTTGAAGATTTATTTGTATTACTTGGATATGAATTTAAAATATTATAATACTGCTTTTGTTAGCAATAACAATTTCTCTATTTAAGTATTATCTGTATAAATAAATTATAGCAACTATGGTATTCGTAGATTACACTACAGTACAAAATATTATGGAATAAATACGTTTTGTAATATATTGACGTACGAATAAAATAAAATTTAAAAGGAATTATGATTAGGTGACGATGGAGGCGATGCTTATCGCGTCACACATGCCGCTGAGCGTGAAATACTAGCAACGGTTCTTACGATTTTATGAATTCTACAAAATTTTAGGTACAAAAAGAATATTGAATTTTGCATATATTAGTAAAGAATTATAAATAATTGAATACTGATGATAATCATTACTTATGTTGGAATAATGAAAGCTTTTCACTTCTTTTCATAGTTTTAAGACAACTTAACTTCAACTATTTAAAAACAGGGGGCTTACTTCTGCTTTTATCAAACTCTTATTCAATCGAGATCGATTTAACTGAACGCTAAATTGGAACTATTGAAAACTAAGACAGTTTACGATCGTGCTTGGGTTCAAGATGAAATTAATCTCAGTCGAAAATTTCGACCTGCTTCGATAGCATTTGATTCTGGATATAATACTGAACAAAGTAAAGTTTCAAGGTCGAGGTCGAATAAAAAAAATACGAGATCAAATCAATTTCTACAGCAAGGCAATAAAAAGCTCCAATAATCATATAACCTGGCCAAAGAAAAGTGCGTCAGCTAGCTTAAATTTTACTTTCAAATAAGTATTGTTCCTATAAAAGGGGTAACACTAAAACACGACGGTCATATCCTTATTTTTCCACACAATTTGAATATACCCCACATAAGTTCATAATAATATAAAAAATATGCCCCGATTCTGTACGCATAATATTAATTACACGTCCGTTTTTTAATTGAACATTATACACACGCAAGGCATTTTTAGTACAAATACATGTGCCGATTCTTTCTTTACTACTTTTTCTAGTAAGTTCCATGTTCGCTTAATTCTAGTCCTATTAAAAAATGTAATAAACAATTATAATTAGATCTAAGTACCTATCCTTAAATTGTGAGTTTTGGATAATGTCGTTACATTCGACCTCTGCTGCAATGAAAAGCACTAAGTACTTAATTATAGAGCTTTTGACGCTAGCTTCTTCCAATTTTTTTCTCGTGGTAGGGATTTTCGTATTCTATTTGTTAAAACAGTAGTAAGATTTCTCATGTTTTTTATCTACAAAAAATATAGAAGATATTGAAGCACGTAAGCAATATCGGCGCCCTTAACAGATGTAGAGAATGGTTGAAAATTGAAATTGTGTCAATAAGGAGAACAGGATTAACAAACAGATGGCATTTGCCCTTTAGGAATACAACCATTCAATATAAATGATTTGTTTTGAGAGTTAATAAAATTGTTTTATTTTAACCACTCATCCAACTGTAATAGAAAACTAACAAAAATTATTTGTAATTTTTTAAATTGTAGTTTAGCAGCTGATTTTTCACGAGTTTATAAAAAGAAATTGTGGACTTATATGACCTTAATATGACGTTTAATTGAACTGAGTAATATCCATACTAATATTATAAATGCGAAAGTAACTCTGTCTGTCTGTCTGTTACTCAATCACGCCTAAACTACCGAACCAATTTTCATGAAATTTGGTATGGAGATATTTTGATACCCGAGAAAGGACATAGGCTACTTTGTATCCCGGGAAAATGATGTAATCCCGGAAATCCCACGGGAACGGGAACTATGCGGGTTTTTCTTTGACTGCGCGGGCGAAGCCGCGGGCGGAAACCTAGTAAGAAAATATTTTGTTTACAAAAATAGCTAAGTTAAGAAAGTAAAATTTTGCATCTTATATACCCTGTAAACTTTTTTGTAAAACTTACTATTTACGGTTTATGGCCTATTTAATGAGCCGGTTAAACGGATATTAAGTTTTGTAGTCAGTACCTAGATAATTAAGTTTTTTAGATTTGGTTAGGTACCTTCCAGGTCAGAGCCAGGGTGGTGCAAGTGCCCCACCGTGGCTACGCCCATGCTAAGTTGCATCTAATGTGGTTGTTGTTGAAATTTTAATACGGTTCTTCTTTGACCCAAAATAGATCTCTGGTTGAAAACTATTCACCAAACCTGAAATCAATTATCTATCAATATAAATCTCTGAATAATAAACTAATAAATTATTGAGAGCTTTATCGAAAATAACACTATAAAAGATCTAATAAATTGCTGTTCTCAACGAAATTAATGAAGAATTACTTAAATTTATCGTACAATTTTGCTTCTATATTTAGATGAAATCTCAATGGATTTATTAAAAATACAGGAGAGAAAATTACGGTATCGTGATTATATTGGCAATCGAATATTTGATGCTGAAAATATTTGTACAGAAATAGGCGGGTTCACACAGGGGGAGCAGCTTCGCGAAGCTTTTTCCGCGGGAAGATCGGTCAGTGTGGACGTGCCTTAACTAAGGAAAATGGCGAGTCACGCGTTTTCCTCGGCCGAGCCACGTCCACACTAATTGAGCTGCTTCGCGTAAGAGTTGCTTCGCGAGGCTGCTCGCTCTGTGTGGTCGGACTAATTAAGATTTTTTTCAATATCACGAATTTTCCATCCACATCCCTTCCCATCCCCTACCCATCCTCTCCTTCTCTATCCTCATTCCCTCCCATCCTCGCCCCTTCTACCTAACTCCTTCCAAATCCCTTTGAGGACAGCAACACATCCACTTCCCAGTGGAGTGGATGCTTATGGGCGGCGTGTATCGCTTAACACCAGGCGACGCGTCTGCTCGTTTGCTATCCTATAGCATAAAAAAAAAAAAAAAATTCATGAATCATGACTATCATAAGTCACTTATACACGAAACTTAGTTCTACATTTAATTTAAAATATAAGAACAATCGAATCTATTTTAATGATCTTTGATTGGTATTTTTATTCCTGACATATTATATGGGATAAATAAGAAAACGTCTGAAATAATAAATAGATACTAAACTCGACGTGGCATGGTCCTATATAAACACATAAGAATTTCTTACATTCAAACCATACCTTAAAATATTACCCGACTATATTCATTATCTTAATTCTGTTAGAGTATCCAATCTATATTTTCGCATAATTCTCACACATTCTAGAACCTTCCATTAAAGACAATGAAACCAACCTCAGATATTTTTACATTTTAAGAAAAACGAGAGCAGACCATTCCTCATCTAGTTAGAGTCTACATTAATCTAGACAAATGTTCTCAATCATGAGTCTGAACAGTGGTCTGATAATTTACTGCTATAAATTTTTCATCCAGGAGAAAAAACAATGACTTCTCATTATTCAGCTGGAAGCTAATTTATTCCCGGACAGTGAAAAGAGTTTGCATTGTGACTGTTAAGTCTACCTAGTTTTGTAATCCTTGACATTTTATAATAGCCTATTATTATCTTGAAGAGACAAATGATTGGATTTTCTATAATTTTCTTACTTTATTTACAACTAGCGGTCCGCCCCGGCTTCGCCCGTGGTTCATATTTACATTTTCTCTACATAAGAACCATCCTTAGACTTCCACAAACATTTTAAAAAAAGAATTATCGAAATCGGTTCAGCCGTTCACACGTGATGCCGTGACAACGCGAAACGGGTTTCATTTTTATATAGATACTAGCGGTCCGCCCCGGCTTCGCCCGTGGTACCTACATGTTTAAACTATCCTATCTCTCAAGTTGGATCGAACTGCACATGGTGTGCGAATTTTATTATAATCGGTTAAGTGGTTTAGGAGTCCATTGAGGACAAACATTGTGACACGAGATTTATATATATTAAGATAGATGCAAACAGGAAGAAGACATGCGGTCAATCAAAAGTTGTTAATATAAATAATCTGTGGTTCACAACGCTTATAAGTTATTTAATCCCAAATCCAAAATCCCAATCCCATACTAAAAAGCGTAATATAATATTTTGTAAAGCTTTAGCGAACAACCTAACCGTCCCTATTAATATCAGACTTAAAAGGATCAAACTTATTACGAAATTAATTATGAAGTTGCATATTTTGGTAAACGAAACTAGCAGCGGTCTTCAAAGTTATAATTACGGTACTTTAACAAAGGCAAACTTTATCGATTACAAAGTATACAAAAACTTGCATGGGGAACCGACTTGCTGCGTAGCTAGAAATATAATATATGCAAAGATTTTAAGTAAGGGCTTTTAGATGTTCGAGGGTATAATTATATTTGACTCGACCTGATATGGGAAATACACAGATTAGTCGTTGATTTTACTGATCGGTCCTCCTATAAGTCTTCTATAAGTATAAGTATGTGGGAAAGTAGCTGCGATATAAGTAATGTTCATATTTCAGACTCTAATCACCTCTAATCTCGTATGTTGAGAGAAGCATATTTGTAAACATCGGCTTTTGAAATATATAGTTAATATCTATAAAGAAAACTGAAAATTAGAACACTCTACTTAATACCATTTTATTTGAAAAAATGAAAATGTTATCCAGAAAATTATAAAAATATCCACAATATGTAACATTTCAAAATTTCTATAGTTCAACCTTCTCAATAGTAATAAAAGTATTCTTAGAATTCAGGTCTTAAAAATACGCAGTACAAAAATATAAAGTGTATTATGAAAAATGCATTGTATACAAAGCGTTACTATTTCTGAGAACAATTTTCTCATTTTTATACAAAATTTCATTGACACATTTTTCAATAAAGATACCTGTTTCATATTGCCTTTAGGGAAATTGAAGTGTAAAAGATACTTTGTTTATATTTAGATAAATATATGAAATTGCAATGTTGACTGGTTGTAAATTCCAATGCGGAGATATTTTTAATAGGTACCTATTTCATGTGTGTCTAGTAGCACTTTATCAATAGAAAAGGAAATTTGTATGATTTTTTTGTAGAGCCTATTTTAGAGTTCTTAATATATTATCAACTAGAATATATAATATTTATATAGGTATATATTATATAAATATGATTTATCTTTTAATATCAATATTTTGTATCAACGTTTAAATGGATAATACGGAAATAGGATCTATACGAGAGTGCTATGGGATGGAAATTTGCATGTGAAATGGCTGTTACATGATAACGTACGTATCGGAGTAAAGCCAGAGGCTATAACCTAGTTATAGAATAGGGAATATAAATTTAATTTTATATATATATATCATTGACGTTATATTCCAGAAAATTAGAAATATATCAGATATCACATATTTCCATGCACACGATATTCTTAGAACAGGAATAGTAATAATACAAAATAGCTCAATTATAATTTAAAATGCTCTCTTCACTAGATTAATTATAATCAATTATGACATTTTTTCCATTGTATTAAAAACCAGTCCTATGAATCATTGCAAAGCGCTTACATGTGATGAATCGATGTATACGAGAAGTGCACTTAGCAAATATAATCTGTTTTGAAAATGTCGTGTTTGTAATTAAGGGGTAACGCCTCTAGCTGTCGAGAGATTAATTATAACGCTCGTCTGCCGTCAATCCGAGTTCATTATCAGGGGTCGCGTCAACGTACTCAAATGGTAAATGAGACAAAATCGCGCGTCATACCAATAAAAATTTTATGGCAATGGCTTTCTGATGCGCCGATAATTTTCGCTAATCTTTCCACGAACACGTAGAGAACACAATTTGTACAATATTAGAATATCAGGTAGCAGTGACCTTTAAATGCGTTGTTAAATTTCTTTACATATTTTTATCATAACATTATACCAGATTATAACTACTTCGTTTAATATTATTATTTTTCGTGTCTGTCATTGCTTGCGTTTTGAACTTTAGACTGAAGTTTTAAAATCTCAGGTTCATTAGCTAATAAATAGGAAGATTAGATATCTTCCTATTTATTAGAAAGAATTAACATTCTATATTGTTTCAAATGTGGATTTAAAGTTTCTTGATTCAAGTGGTACGATACAAAAGTTAAAATCTTTTCTCTAGAATTTCACACATAAATAAAAACTTTTCTCTCATTAATTATAAGTTTCATTTTCTTACTCAAACAATTCCGTAACCTCAATGTATAGAAAAGCAAACGTACAGTTGGCGAATTGACTGCCTTATCAGATTGTTACGTACGTTGTATTTGGAAAACTAGGCTAATAAATGACTGCGTACCCCATTTTCCTGTAAGCGCTTTCCCTCAGAACGAAATAAATCATTTCCATACACTTTCAGTACCGAATATTAGTGTGTTTAGCAGGAATTTGCTACGTATAATAAACGGCGATTGCGTCCGGTAATAATGTATCTAATCTTTGATCACGCATATTTATCTTTCTTTTCTAGCCCTATTTTATCTGTGACCTAAATCAGTTTTATGGTCAAAAACATGTGAGGGGAATGCTTTATTTAAAATAATATGCTACTTAAAACTGATTGACAGTAATTAAAAGCTCGAACTTATTTTCGGCAAATCTTTAAAATGTGTTGGATCTTGACTTTTCTTCTATAATATATATATAAGTATACTTACCATCTGGAACATACACGTTCAAATACAGACAATCCTCTGAATACTCCTTCTTCCTGGGCTCCTCCATTTGCGACTCTAGTAACTTAGTGAATAATTCGTCGTGTCTACTCAAAGGGTTCTGTACGTCCTCCTTTTTGGGATCGCTCTGCATGCAATCTGGAGCGAACAGGGTCGCGTTCCTGACCCCTTCCCATTGCGGTAGATCTGTGTACTCCGGTGGGCTGAACCTGCGGAATTCTAGGGGAGGCTGAGCGTAAGGTATTCCGAGGTAAGCTGCTATTCTTTTGGTCCGGAATCGGGTGATGTACATCCCTGCTATCGTCCCTTGATTCGCTATATTTATCTGCTTTGGTTCTCTCGCAGATAGCACACTCGCAAGCAACGATAGCACGATTAGGTAAAACATTGTAATTGGTTTCTTACGTCATTATTAGAAGGGATACACTCTGCATTTTCAGGGTGGAAAGACCCGTTCAGTTTCGAAGGTGGTGCGTTACTGTTATCGTGCAGAGTTCGGCTCATAAACAGTGGGGTTGTCCGTCGTTATAGAAACCGAGGAATTGCTTTGGTGAGCTACGAGTGGGTCAGAGGTGCCATGGTTTATTTGATTTTATTTTTGTACTTGTGATTTAATTTTTGGGGTAAGTAAATGCGGTATCGTTGGTGAATATGTAATTAGGAAATATGTAGGCAAGGGATATGCATGTGCTCTATATAGAAAATATATTTCCTAATTTTCATTATGTTGTGTCATATCGTATTTATAAAATTAAGTAGGTAGTAGGAAACTTCTACTCTATATAAAAGAGAGTTCTAATTAAACTTTAGCTAGAAAGGATTACTGTTTAGAAATGCCCCACTTTAATAAGTGAAACTGCATTTTATATCAGACATTTCTCCGAATTACTTAAGCAAAGTACAGAGAAATTAAACTGATATGCGATGCGCAAAAATGTTCCCTCTCTATGCAAATAATTTCGTAATAGAAGCCTTTGTCCACTGAAGTCCACTTTAGTTAGAGCTTTGAGTGACAGTGACTTTGTACTCATAAAGTCAAGGCAAATCCTTTCAAATGGATCCATTACGAGTTCTTTATTCCTCAATCCATAAAATTAATATAGAAAGAACATTCTTAATTAAATTATGTATAGATTACGTTGGTTCGTCAATCTTCAGTCAATTTACCAATTCTGTCGATCAATCCAGATCAAAAGATGAAGCCATGAGAATACTTAATCAATATTGAATATCATATTATGAAATGAGGATAATAAGAGCAGATCTTCATCCTAAAGAAATATAAGTAATTGAAGATAATCCAGGGCTACATTATATCCTTGTAAACAAGAATTTTACGTGACGTGAAGTAAAGTATTTTAATGAAAATTTAAACATTTTTTGAATTTGTGTATTTATAATCATATTTAATATGTTATGTTTGAAGTAGTATTATTTCATTTTTGATGATTTTTGTAACTAACCATTTTCTACAACTATGTAAATGTAAACTCACCTTATAGTTAACTGAGTTTAACTTGGTTTTACTCACAAAAATTATTATTATCTTGGTTTAATCTCAAATTTAGATGAGTACATGCGAGTTAAGTCAATATGCATTTCAAAGCAGAAAGACACGCTTGCATTCATTAACATATATTTGTGGCATTAGGAACTTTATAAACTGCGTCAAATTACAGGGATGCGTCTGAACTTAGCGGAAAGTTAAATAACTGGTACAGTCCAAAGTATTTTACATGGAACTATAATAAATGCTCTATATCTTGAGATTATTTTTCTTAATCACTTGTCAAGGTTAATAAGCCATAAAAATTTGTAGCAGTATGAATATTTTATTATATTATGTAAAATTTTACGAAAAAGCAATGGAGTCTCCCCGTGACCACGCTTGTTGCAGTGTGTGAAACGTGGGGATCATAATACCTATATACTGAATAAATCGCGTTTAAAATCCGTTAAAGTCTTTAATTTATATAGTATTCCTTGTATTAAAATGTACCTTCTCTCTTCTAAAATTTACCTTTATTGTTGTTTATTTTATCAGCGTATTTAGAAACGTTTATTTTGCTACATTTAAATTAGTAAAAATTAAACAAAATGCATTGGTATTGTCTAAAAGTTAGTAAGTCTCTGAATGTAAGCAGTAAGCTTGCGACGCGAAGCAATCGCGTGACTGAGCTAAACATTGGAGTCATTGCATTCCACCTTAGACTTTTTGTTTCTCCTGTACTCTCCCCTATATGGGTCAATGCGACTTGAATATTGATTTTTGATAACTATTCAAATTAGCCTTTTCACATGAAACTTTATAAGCTACTAGCGGTCCGCCCCGGCTTCGCCCGTGGTACATATTTCGCAATAAAAGGTATTGCCTATTTTCTTTCTCAGGGTCTAAAGATTGTCTGTGCCAAATTTCATCAAAATCGGTTGATAGATTTAAGTGGGAAAGCGTAACAGACAGACAGACAGAGTTACTTTCGCATTTATAATACCTATTAGTAGGGAATTAGAAGATTCTCACGAAAATTATTGTATAACTATGCAATTATTTCTTTAAAATCAATTACCATAACAAAGATACAATGTCGTAACACCTTAACACATTTATATATCATGTTTACTTGCAAATAAACGATTTATTTATTTGAAAAATCGAATCAATACATCATAATATTATTCAAGTAAGAAAAATTGTAGACAATTAATAGGCTAATAAATTGTTGGTGTTTTCCTCAATAAGAGCAAGTGATTAATGTTTCATCTCACTTATAACTGACAACCATAAATGGCTGGGAAACCCAGAGAAAATTAGCTTGAACTCGAATGAAATTTAAATATACGAATTATGAGATTTGCAATTACACAACAACATAAGGTATTTTTCCTAACACCGGGTGTTACAAATGTTTATTCTTAAAATAATAGTAATTAATTATATATGTATCAATATAAACTTTTATTCAATATGGGACTCGGATTAAAAGTTGCCTGTATGAAAAGTCGGATGAAAAGTAGCAAACTATGATCTATTTCTCTATTGTGTAGGTAACCAAATTTTATCCGTTCTAGATAGAATTTTGATAAAAGAAAAAAAAGTTTATCCATCCGACCAATCTCCTAAGAATTCCTATTTATAATAGTAGTAGGACGAACAGATAAGCTCTATTTTCTATAGGAATAGTGTGCTTTAGGGGGCTTCCTCTTATCAACGAGAATAGGTTGTAATAGTAATATTATTTAAGCCAAGTATAGATAGAAATAACTGATATCGCAAGTATTTTTATATATTACATGAAACACGAAAATGATTCAGATTCAAATTCTTTCGTTACATAATATAATTTTACAATTAATAAGCTTACCTGAAGTGAAGTCTCTAAAAATCGCGGTACAGTGGCGAGGGGTGTAATAGGTACTAGATAGTAAATAATATAGAAGAGAATCGTCGACCAAGCAAGTGTAAGTACAATAACAGCTATAACATGTATCTGAATTACATTATAACGCATATTTTTCCTAAATCTGACATGCAGTGACACACTGGTGATCAATCAAGATATTTTAAGAAGCTTCTGCCAGTGAATTTTGTCAAAAAATTATTTATTTTGCTGTCAAAATATAACTCGTTTGACAATCTCATTGTAATTCATAATATATAAGCTTCTATTTATTTTACTTTTGAATACAATTAGAGCTAGCGCGCACGAGCAACTTTGTCTCCGCAACTATTTTGTCTCTCCCATCAATTGTATGGGGAGTTGCGTCGCTACGTGCGCGCACTTTCATACTAGCCCATGGGTGGAGAGACAAAATAGTTGCGGAGACAAAATAGTTGCGGAGACAAAGTTGCTCTTGCGCGCTAGCTCTAAATGCAAAGCTAGGTAATGGAAAATAAATGCTAGGTACATCATTTAATTATGTTGGTTACGTAAATCAGATATTGTTTTACAATTTAAATTTCAATATCTTTTAACGCATGTTAAAACTTAAAAAGGTATAGTTTTAAGTTAATTAACTAAGTAAGTAAGGTAAGTAAGTAAAGTTTTCAGCAACATTTTTGTCCATTATCAACAATGTTGATCAATTGTTTCTCAATAAATAGAGCTTAGCGTCAGTCGGCCTTTTTTATTTTATTTTATCATTCACAATTAAATATACCGACTAGTAATCGAATTAAATGTCTATTCTTTCTCTCTTTCTAATATAATTTAACATAAATCAATCGCAAATAATGCTCAAATGTACCATGTAGGTACACATATTTTAAAATGATTTTATTCCTTCAACAAAATAAGATGTCTGCTTCAAGAAGATTGGAAATTACATCGTGCATTCATCACAAAAGGCATAATGGTCTAAGAAGTCCTTTCTCATTTCTATTGCGGTTCATATTGTGATTCGTATTATGGAAGCCATGTTTAAATAATGTATTCAATTGTCCTCGATAATCATCGTCTTATTTTGTAGAAAATTCCAAGAATTTACCTCTTTTTCATAATAATAAGTGGTATATTATGACTAAAGAATTTTTAAACCTACGTTCTAACTAGCAAGCTCTATTATTATTATCATCAACTATTGATATCCACAAAGTTAGTTAATTTGAAAACTCGAGGCTCAGTTAATCACGACAACTTCTTATTAATACAGCTTAAAGATGAAATCTTATTTATTACATACGACATAGTTGACGAAGTAAACTCTGCTCTTTTACGCATATCCAATTGGTTCACTGCTAATAATTTATTATTAAATGCAAAAAAAACAAATTGTGTAGAATTTATCCTTCCAAATGTAAAAAAGGTGAAAAGGGATATTATTTTAAACGGGGAGGTATTATACCCTGTGGATTCTACTGTTTTTCTTGGATTGACACTAGATGAGAAGTTACAATGGGGGGCCCATGTTGCCGCCACCGCTGCTAAGCTTAGTTCAGCTGCATATGCAGTTCGAAGAATAAGGCATCTCACCGATGTAGACACGGCTAGATTGGTTTATTTTAGCTACTTTCATAGCATTATGTCCTATGGAATTCTGCTATGGGGCAGGGCTGCAGATATAGAAACTATATTTATATTACAGAAAAGAGCCATACGCTCTATATATAATTTACGTGCTAGGGACTCACTAAGAGATCTCTTTAAGAATACTGGTATCCTCACTGTACCATCACAGTATATATTTAATAATATTTTATATGTACACAAAAACGCAGACTTACACACAAGAGTAGGAGATAGACACTGTTATGGCACAAGGAACAGAAATAAAATTGAAATGCCATTTTACCGGTTAGCTAAAGTTAAAAATTCATTTATGGGTCAAGGTATACTTTTTTACAACAAAATTCCTCATAGTATTAAAGAGTTTAGTAGTGCTAAATTTAAGAATTATGTAAAAAACGTCTTAGTTCAGAGAGCCTATTACAGCATTAAGGAATATATGGAAGATAAAAACCCATGGAGGGTTGTCGCGTAAAAACCGCAGGACAGTTCTTTGGCATATTATGATAATATATACGTACGGTTACTTACATATTTTGTAAAATTAAATTGTAATACTGAAATGATTTAAAAGAGCAACTATGGAGTTTCTTGCCGATTCTTCTCCATAGATACTGCTTTCCGAATCGGTGGTAAATGATAAAAATATGTATTGACGTTTCAAAAGTGCTTCTCGAAGAAGTCTAATTGAATAAATAAATGTTTGAGTTTGAGTTTGAGTTTAGTTGTAGTAGGTAGTTAGTATAAAATAAATTTTACTCGTTCAATTCTATGTTGCTTGTAATAATTTATTATTTTATCTATGAATTTTCCAGAAATTATATTTTTGTCTGTATGTAAGTATATTTTGTAAATATACATACAGACAAAATGTCCATAGAAATGTAGAATAAGCTTGACATCAACTCTAGTCTCTTAGTTCCACTCTATATCAGCAAGAACCTATTCATACAATTTCTTTTATTTTATTTCAAAAATAAAATAAATATTTCCAATAATATATTGATCTGTGGCTTGAATACCACTTGAAGATAATATTATTCACGTATCTGACACATTATTATTCAGTGTCCGTTTTCGAATAGCTCTTGCTTTATCTTCTTTACTTTCACGAAATAGTTCAAAAACTATATTTTCACAAAGACATCAAAAACTCTTTTGAACTTATTTTTATTATTTCTATTTTGGTATTACATTTTTCGTGAATGGCCGAGTCCTACTAATATTATAAATGCGAAAGTTTGTGAGGATGGATGTATGTGTATGTGTATGTATGTATGTTTGTTACTCTTTCACGCAAATACTACTGAACCGAATGAAATGGAATTTAGCACATATATAGAGGGTAGCTTGGATAAACACATAGGATATGTTTTATCCTGGAAATCTCACGGAAACGGGAACTATGCGGGTTTTTCTTTGAAAACGCGAGTGAAGCCGCGGACGGAAAGCTGGTAAGGGGCCTTCCATTAATCACGTGATGTTTTTTTTTGGCATTTTTTGACCCCCCCTCCCCCTTGGTGATACGTGGTGAGGTTTAAGACTACCCCTCCCCCCTCCCCCTATATCACGTGTATTTTTTCGTACCTGCAAAGAATCTATTTTTTATTTATAAAAAAATACTGGTATAAGTAATAACTAATAAGTATCATCTAATTTTATTATAGAAAATTAAAGGCTACTATAATAAACGTTCAGAGGTAGACAGAAAGATTGCAGTTTGTTTTTGAATGACATAAAAATAATGAAAGAAATGCGAAAAAGTTGTACGCGTTTGACTAAAAATAAATACATGTAACGCCGCTTTTCGGTTGAGTATCGCGCGCTTGCCAAAAAATAAATACACGTGATATATTACTTTACCCCCTCTCCCCCTGGTGATATTTCGTGATTTTTTGATGGACCCCCTCCCCCCCTTTTGAGCCTCACGTGATTAATGGACAGCCCCTAACTTATAATTTACGAAAACATATACTTACGTATATGAATTCAATACTTATTACTAGCCCTTTCCACCGATTAAATTTGCAATAAAATGAAAACTGAATAATGGATAGCATTTCTCGTATATAAATGTGGAGCAATTACACCTTCCATCATAAGTTAAGGCCTCACCAGCCCCTACATTACCGTCAATAATTGGCAATGCCGTTACTATAATTTGCCTTTGCGGCTCTCAGTATCACGCAAAACCTTGACATTTGATTATATTTCTATTATATTTACGCTTTACTTTGTTGAAAATTGTAGAAACAATTTTAGGAAGATAAAGTTTCAGAGTACTAAGTTAAAACTATTAGTTTTTAATCTATTATACCTAAAACTTATACCTAATACTAAAAATGTCCTTAGAATTTCCTACATTACCTTTCCCGTAGAACCTAGTTAAAAATGCATTGAATTTCGATTATTTCCTTATAACTAAAGCTCGTTTCAAACCCAGAAAGAAAAGCCAATTTACATTTCACTGCCGCATATCTACCAAATAGTTTTGTTATCAGAATTTTTCGTTAGTAAATCTAGTCGACAATCTGGCCTCGGTTTTGGGGGTAGCATTGACTAACTAACGATACTTTTCAAGGGCAAATTCAGCATTATTCATGAACCCAATATTATCAGATTGTAGTTTCGGAACGCTAAATGGTCACTTTGGCGGTTTCAACTTCTATGTTACTTTATTGTTTCCTTTTGTGTACTTTACGGTTAATGCAATCATGCTATACATTATTTCTAATTGTGGTGCACTGTCTGTTTAATATGAGTATACATGCACTGATCTATATATAAATAAACGACGTCCTATTTTTTTCTTGTTCAAAGTTTCTTATGTTTTAACAACAATAATATATTCTATACTAATATTATAAAGCTGAAGAGTTTGTTTGTTTGTTTGAATCTCAGGAACTACTAATCTGATTTGAAAAATTATTTCGGTGTTAGATAGTCCATTTATATAGGAAGGCTATATATCATCACGCTAAGCTACATTGTTCAAGATTGTCTTAAAACTTAAACACTTTTGTAAAAGTGAATATCACGTTCTTTATGAAATGAGCTCTTAATAAAACACTGACTTTCACCGCGGTGTCGAAAGTTCTGAAACCATAAATAATTATCTATTAGATAAGAGCAACTTTATATAATAAATCTGTTATCTTCAAACTTGTATTTTAGTAAGTATCTGCTCCTTCACTATTTTCCTCGTTGTTATAAGTTACTTACTAACTTAATATTAGCTAGTGGTGACCCGAAAGGGATTTACCCAGCGATGACAAAAGACGTTTTTTTATACGTGAAGATATTTTTAAAAATATGTAACAATTATTTTGTATACCAATTATTTGTATAATAAAATAATAAAATCTATTATTTTTTTACACACCTTACAATCAATTGCTTGGTTTTAAACGGTTTCACTTTAAATTTTAACAGTTAAGTGTTATTTAAAAAAAAAAAAACGCGAATCCAAAAAGCCTATTAACGAGATTGTAGACCTACGCTTGGTCACGATTTTCAACCGTACCTAATCGAGTTAAGCCGTTTTAATCTGATATAAAAACCGATAAGCAAACAAAATTGTTGTAATTATTTTTTTATTCTTCCGTAAATGTAATCAATTCATTTTAATATAGTATATTTATTTTTTACGTAACCGTCTTAAAAAAGGAAGAGATTCTTAATCCGTCTTTTTTCCGTTTGTTATCTCAGAACTTTCGATTGGTTGAACCGATTTTGATGATTCTTTTTCTTTGAACGCTATTGTTGACATTTTTAATTTTTGTTATAAATTATTATTTATACTAAAATATTAAACATTATGCAGGTATCTAATAAATATACAGGAAAATAATTACGACGGTTTAACACTTTTTTTCCTTTATCACCTTATTATCGCCAAGTGCCGGAGTATCCAGTGCGATGAGATACTTCGTTTAAAATTTTCCATTTTAAAAGATTTTACGCAGAAAAAAATAAGGGTATTTATTTTCAAATGAATTCACATAGACAAGAGTAGTATATTTCAGATTTAAACAGACATACATATAATGAAACCTTAGAGAAGATACCTACATACAATATTTTTTACCATAAATTTAAAGATCAAGTAAGGTAAATAGTGTTAACGAACAAAAAGTGAGTGAAACCGTGGCATTTAACCATGTGTTGTTGATTTGAGTATAGTTTAACCCTAGAAAGATAGTCTGCGTCAAAATGACTCATGCGTTTTCGAAATATAGTTGTATCTTTTTAAATGTCGCGAATTCATAACTGTACGTTTAGCACATTTCATAAGTCACTAAGAGCTACCCTATGGTATACGTGTCAATAAAGTTAATGTCACCGATTTTGAAATATAACGACTACGTGAGTCAAAATTACGCATGATTATCTTTACCGTGACTTTTAAGATTTTGACTTCTATGGTAGTTTGAATATTTTTTAGCTTATTATTACTGTATATTGCGACTTATGTTATTAATTTATTTTTATACATATTGAAGCCAACATAGAAAACAATTGGGGCTAGAAAATTGGAAGAATATTGTATACTGGCCGCTCTTATGCAAAGCGATGAGGGTCCCTGTGAAGATACCTATAGTGAAGTAGGAGGACCACGAAATTGAACATGACGAGCAAAGTGACACAGAAGAAGCTTTTCCTGATGAGGTACAAAGCATAGATGATATATTACATTGAAGCAAAAGGCGGAGTAGATGCATTAGACCGAATGTGTTCCCTGATGTCATATAGTAGGAAGAAAATGAGATGGCCAATGGCTTTATTTTATGGAATCATTAAAATTGCCTGCATATTGCATATTAAATTTATAGCCACAATGTTAACAACAAAGCACAAAAACATCTGAGTCGAAAAACATGAAATATAGAAGCAAGGAACTGTCTTTTTTTTTATGCGTGGGCGTTTAGAATCGCCAGCTTTGAGAAGATATTTGCATGATAATATTTCCAATTTGTTGCCAAATGAAGTATCTCATACATCGTAAGAAAGTACTGAGGAGGCTTTCAGTAAAAAAACGTATTCAATATACTTTTTGTGCTTCTGAAATATGACGAAAGGCAAATGCGTCCTGCAAAAATATGTAACATAGTTATATGTCGTGAGCATACGTTGATATGTGCTAAAGTTGTTTCTCACTAATTTTTCATATAACTATATGTACAACATATATATAACATATAAAAAAGTCTGATAATTGTGGTAAAAAATAAGTTTTTATTAGAAACAATACGTGTTACAAGAATTGTTGATTTAAAGCAGACGTTTAATGTTTTCGTTTTTTTATATTTATAAAAATAATTATAAATAAATCAACTATAGTATTAATTATTCTAATATAACTGTAAATACATAATAACTTACAATTTACAGAAAAAAATTAATATACCCCGACTTAGAGCTAACTAAAAAACATGCGTAAATTTGACGCATGACTATCTTTCCCGTACTACTCAATATGATTATCTTTCTAGGGTTAAATGCTCGGTTGTGTACAGACTGCAGCCACTACGAAATTATGATAAACGATAATTAGGACTAATTAATCATTACTTAATAGGCGATTATTAATTAGTAAGGTAGACTGCGGCTGGTTAATTGACGTTGCTGTTTATACTAAACGAGCCTTTAATATTAGAATAATTACAAATAGTATAAACGACAAAATTACAAGCACTAGTACTTGCTGTATTGCAAAATATGCATATTATAACGTTTGGTAAAGGAAAACATGCTAAGGAAACAGGCATAAAAAATTCGACGATATGTGACATCTGCCAACTCGCATTTGGCCAGCTTGGTGGATTATGGCTTGAACTCTCACAGAAGTCCTGTGGAAACAAATATGGGATGATGATGATGATATAGGTAAATAAGTATATTTCAGGACGCACTGAATAATTAATTATTATCTTATATCTAAGAAATACATCATTAATGGGACAACTAAATAATGTAGAGTTAATATGTAATGTCTATAAGAATAAACAATATTCGGGTACTGGTGGCTGGCACTAAATATCTTTATATAAAATATACGAAGTTATTTAATATTGAGTTTCAACTTTGATGTGTGATCTATATATTCAATATTGTATTAACAAAGTAAGAATGTATAAAATGTTTTCTATTTCAGTGGGAAATATTTTCTGTATCATCGTGTAAGTATTTCAGTTTATGCGTGTAAAATTTTGTAGCTTTAAACTTTTTTATTTTGCTTTTGCGTTCTCTTAGGGGTAGATAACTCTACCATAACCATGGTTAATTTCACTTTTTTTTAAAACTAAATAACATTCTAATTAACTCTGTATGTAAGTACCAAAACGTTTAAAAGAATGCACACTGATTTTATTATAAAGTCATAAATTTTAAAATGAACTATTCAATGAAGTCATTGTACTGAAATCTAAACAAGATTAATGCAATAAAGAGGCAAAGTTAAGAGGTGACAAACCTTGGTCCTTGTTTATCCAATCTAAATAACGGCAGACTTTGCAAACTTGTCTAATCTGTTAATTTGATGGCTTTAACATTTCACTGAGAATGGAGATGTATTCGCCTTAACAAAAGTTTATAAGCTGAGTCAGAGTTGAATATGTCTTTATTAGTAGTATTACCATATTATATATTCTGTGGTATTACTAACACACTGTGCCTTAAGACAAATAATAACAGTAACCAGAGAGCTACAATCTTATATTGATGTATTATATTTTATTTTGTTTTTTATTCCGGGTCAATCCGAATAGCGATGGAGCTAGTATGGAATTCATGAAGATAATTAAGGCAGTTTTCTACCAATAAACAAATTATGGTGGTTATTTATTTCATTTCATCATACCTAATTTAAGTAATTTTAGAAAGACATATTTGAAATAACTACAAATCAAGAATTCCATTCACCAAGGTAAACAATAAACATTGATTATTGTAATAAAGATATAGAAATGTCAATTTCTAAATTATTAAGCAGTTCAATCACTTTATACAGTCCCAAGTGTCATCAGTAAAAATTTGCTGAGATAAAATATCTGAGAAAGAACCTATAAGGATTCTTTTTGAAGCTTTAAAAATGAATTAATTTGTGTGCTCCCGTTCATATTAATCTTACCGCGATTTATTTAAATAATAAATTATTTAAATATGCTATACATACATTGAGATCGAATTTTTTTCTTAAATAAGCAGGTATTAATGTTTGTTCTACGTGTTTGTATATAGATTGTGATTGTGTATGTTTTTGTATATTGATTTGTATATAGATTTCCATTATTTACGATGTTAAATATTCGTGAATTTTATAAAATATAATGTTTCAGTGTTTGAAAAGAATGCATAGCTGTGAATTCAGTCGTGTTTAACAACATAGCGTACCGTGTGTAATTATAAATTTAAATTGTAAGCCTTACGTTTTACTTCAAGACATTCTGTCAAAATTAAATATATATAAACACGCGATAGTTGTCAAATCTGCACGCGATTTCAAGTGAAAATGTTTAGAATATCAAATATGAAATAGCCATTTAATTACATAAAATTATATAATAAAAATGTGCACCGTCACGAAATATTTCAATTATATAATAAAACCATACTTAGGTTTGATAATAATGAAATAGCTACTATTAAGGGGATTGGCCCCCGACCTTGGCAAAGGATTGGAGTTTTATACAGGGCCATAATGTAAGTGTTTTACCGTATGGTCAATAGCCCACGTTATTAAAGAATGTTTCGTCATTTTCTAGAAAGGTCTTATAGTGCTATTTTATTTAATACATGTTATTCACACTTAAAATTTTCTGTCTTTGAACAAAATTCTGGATAAAAATATCGCAATGTCGTTACAAACATAACCTTAAGTTCAAAGTTTCAATAAAAAGGACAAATCGTACCTACTATCTGCAAATCTAATTACCTCACATGAAGTGAGAAAAATCACTACTAATCACGGCTGAATAACTCAATACAACTAATGATGCTCCTAATATACATGTGGATTGTGGAACACGTACCACCATGCTTAACTATAATCGCAGCTTGATAGATAGGCCAGTATCCTGTTGCTATTCTACAGTCAACTCATAACATTGTCGTTGAAAAATACTTGAAGTTCGGAGTTATTAATAAAAAAGGGATAAGTCGTACCCAAGTTTGTCTCTAAAGACCGGGTATTAAGTGAGAAAAATCACTACTAATCACGGCTGAATTACTCAATACAACTAATGATGCTCCTAATATACATGTGGAACACGTATCACCGTGTTTAACTATCGTAGCTTGATAGGTACTCCATTATCCTGTTCGTACAGAGCTTCGCCTCTACGTGATCCCCTTTCACAATGAAAATCCGCCGATTTCTGTCGTCTATAGAGGAGCACGGTAATGCAGATACGTGATAAACGTGCGATACAGGAAATTACGTCACTTTCTACTTAATGAATCCGTTCGCACTTGTTATGGTGGAAATATAGAATGAACTAAAACTATGGAGCAGTCATTAGTGAGAATAGGGCTACGAGAAAATGCAGTGAATTATATGCCTATATAGATGTTAGCGCGTTTAATTTAACGATAAAATTATATTTTAAAAGTAAATCAATTGATGAACTTAATAATTTATTTTAATAATAATTAAATGGATAAAAGTATTAATAATCATTTAATTATCAAATAATAATAATATTACATGTCATATTCAAAATAACGATCAAAACAACACAAATAACACCTGCGCTGACTCACACAGTCACACCACTCGAATAGTTGTCCTATAAATAACGGTCGTCTGCAGTTGCGAGTCATTCTTGTCTTGACTTTGGTCGAGTAAAGATGTCTAAGAAATATTATATCAGTATTTAACTACGTAATACAACCACGTTCTAACATCAGAAGTAGAAGATGAACCAGCCCTTACTCGGAATCCTGGCAGGCTGGCACAAATTCTTCCATCATACTACGTGACAGTGTGCAACTGTCACTGTCACCATCATGACAGTACACCACTGTGGACTTCAACCTTCGAAAAAATTGAATTGAATTGACTTCAAGTAAACAAGGACACACAAGGATGAAGGAACTCGCACAATGTGTGTGTTTTCTTGTGCGTTGTGTGAAGTAAATATTTGTGGTGTGGAATATTGTAACGGTAATGTAGTTCATCAATATTATAATGTGATGTGCAGTCCGGGCGGTTGTCCAGGATATTTGAGCCTTTAATTGTGGTAAGCGAACGACGTGCTTATGTCGCAAATAATAAGTTTTTGATCCCAGGGAATTTGAATCCAATGTGGTGCCTTCGATGGCGCCCAGTGTAAGCTATTGTGGTGGTAAATTATTATTTTTCTGTATTTTGACAATTGAAAAGCGCTTCTATGCGAAGACCAGTTGAATAAATCAATATTTGAGTTTGAGTTCATCATGTGGATGTGACTGGTGTTCTATAAGGTCAGTTTGGCCGAGCGGTTATGTTTGTGTTAATACATTGTTTTGACACCACGAGATAAATTACCGTACTCATTTCAAATGAACGTACGAGGACGTTATAACTTGTGTTTTAACTTTTATGTTCCAGGACTTATGGTTATCACTTGAGAGATGAGATACAGAAGCCGCTGTTCGCAGCTGGCAGAACTCGATAAGCTATCGAATCCTATGTACAAATATTATCAAATCACAATAATACTAGACAATGATTGCTATGAAGCGAAAAGTACAAGCAATTGCTAGACTACTATTGTGTCCTATGTACGTGTAAGAATAGTACCGAAGCCAAATTTAGATGACCGTGTTAGCGGTAATGGAAACTAATTATGATAATCGACTGCCACTTGTCTGTACGGGTCTTCTGTGACTTAGTCTGACAACTGGG